>APFE031485216.1:253398-284428 GCA_000404065.3 Pinus taeda
ATTAAGAATTAAGAATATTTTTACATGTATAAATGATAAATTTATAAGTAATATTATAAAGAAGTGATATAAATCCATCTTAAACCCAAATCTATGAAGTGTCGAGAGGGATCAAATCTCTTAAGGTGTAAACATTTCCTCAAGTTTTGCACTCAAAAGGATGTTTGTATCTTGAGATATTTGATCCTTGTTAGCGCTTGGTACTTTCAGAGTTAAGATGGATCTATGATGGTTTTAGATCTAACACCTCATTGATCTAACCCTCCACTACAACATCTCCCCAATATTGAGCTATAAAGTGCCTATCAATGGAATAATCAATTCATTTTATTATATAAAATTGTTAATTTATGAAAAAAATTGAGACTTTTTTCAGAAACAAATTGGAAAAAAATAATTATAATTTATTTATATCATTAAAATGGTAATAATTTTAATGAGTATATGTAAATATATCGTAAATAATAATGATTAAACTAGGGCACCTAGGGGGACAACTCAATTGGCAATCATCGTGATATGAAATCTTTGTGAAATGTGTCATTCGAGGTTCAAATTCCCCCTAAATGCTTTTTGGGCTGTGTGTAGGGGTGTGCATGGATTCACCTATATGTTTATTGTCAACAACTGAAATCAATCCCATGTCACACAAGTATGAACTCGGGCCAGTTGTCAATTCCTCTAGAAAATAAATAAATAAATAAAATAAAAATAATGATTAAAGTAGGAGAAATAATTTGTCTTTTTCTTAGACCATATTTCAAGTAAGACTTTATACACTTTTCAATATCATCCCTAAAACCTTGGGGAATCACATAATTAAGTTCCTATTCAGTTGGGATAACTCAAATCCATGAGACATAAAACAAGTGTGATTCTTGAATATCATAGTGGATCATAGTAACCTTTTTCTTGCAAAATAATATAAAATATCAATTATTTAAGATTACATTTTACTCCCTGATGGGGGTGACAATTGATGGAAATAAAGGCTATGTGGGCCTCAACATCCTTTCCCACACAACACAGTTTATGATGAAGTGTGTCATGCACACCTTCAATGGCAAGTGTGCATACAAGGCTCTAGAGATGGCAAGGGTTATGTTTGGTAGAGTGATTTCGTTTGTTCACTGTTGGTTGCACAAGGTTATGGGACTAGAGGATGTGGAAGTACTTGTGTGCTTGAATTCACAGGGTGACATTTTGGTTGTTCCATTCACTTCACTTTAAGAAGAAATGAGTTGCGAAGGATCTCTAGCTATCTCTAACGACGTTTCAAAATTTAGTGTGGTGACTCAATGTGAGTGAGTGTAGGATTCAGGCTTAAGGTGGCTTCCACAGTCCACCCATTATGTTTTTGTGGCCTGGTTGGCATGAGATTGGCAAGGCCAGGAAAGAAGAGCGAATCAATTCTGGAACACATTGAGATCTTGTCTTCTAGTAAGTTCCTTAAGCCTAGTGTTAAGGTTGGTTTATATTTTTTCTTTATGTTAGTGTGCATACACTTCATTCTAGTCTGTTGGATTTCTTTAGGCATCCACAAACGAGTCTGTTGATAGGAAGCTAAGAGTTTTGGAGGGTAGATGGAAACAATTCTTCTACTCTCCAATGTTTTGGTTTATGGACACAAAATTTATGGTTGAGGGTGTGTTTTATGGAGTGGTTCGGTTGTGGAGGGTGGCAGTTCATATGGTGCAGCTCGCGTGTAGAGAGCATGAGGTTCACTTCAGGGAAGGCACTTGGTTATTGGTCATGGGAAGTAAATTGTGAGTCACTAGGTTTTACCATTGTCTGCATTTCCTTGGTCGTGTTGGGGTAGAGGGTGCTAAGGTAATTTGAGGGTTACATTGGGGTTGGATTTCTCTGTAAAGAACCTCTATTTGTTGGGGTAAACTTGCCTATTTAAACCCCATGCAGTGAAAACATGGCCACATCCATTAGGGTTTAAGGCCATAAGCCATGAGGCAGTTCATATTTTGGACAATCGTGACCTAGGGGAAGAAGTAGATTTTCAACCAAATCATTCTCCTAACATAATTGAACTTCCTCCCCTCTTTTATTATATGGATGAATGCCTGCAGCAAATCACATTGCTTCTATAATATCTTGGTTGGGACAAGTATGAGGTTAGGAACAAGGTAATGGATTCACAAATGACCTCCAGCAAAACCAATGGTGTATGATGGACAGGTTAGCCTCTCTTTGTCGCTACCAAAATAGGATTCACAAGAGAATAGAGCAATTGGAAGGCATATTATATCATGTGGAAGAAAATGTTCATTATGATTTAAGTCCACTTTTGTCTCCAAGTAATGGACAAAACAACGAACTGCTGGTCCAACTTCCTGATTAAGGATGAACGTTGGTTGCTTCCAGGTTCTTAGACTTTTTGGTATCATTTGGCTATCTGTTTATAGTTCTCTAGATTTCTTTTTTTGTTTTTCCATTATATTTTGGCCAAAGTGTCTAGTAGGAATGAGGCTAGAAGCTTTTTGATATGAAACCCTGTTGACGGGGTTGGAAATCCATCAACCGATGTGAATTCCCAATTATAACTCACACCATTTGGTGCAGGAGCCCCATTCATAATATCAACCTGATCGCCATATATCTCAAAGATATGCCTTGGTTCTAACTATCAGCACGAGAGAGGGATGCAATGGTGCCATCGAAAAACAGGAAGGTGTTCCTGGTGAGTGTTCAGTTGCAACTGTGTCAAGGTTTTTCTACTGCAAGGGGTGGGGGGGGGAGTGTGCCTCTAAGTGAGAAGTAATAGTACCACCCAAGAAGATGCACACATGCAAAATAGTCCATAGTGTATGTGACGGTCATTACAACCAACAAATAAATAAATATATGTCTAATATCTCAAGGAATAGTCCACTAGGATGGGACAAAAATAACAACCATTACAACAAATTCTCAATAAGATAAGTACTAAAATAACCAAAATAGTTCAACTATCTTAGCACATGTGAAAGCAAACATGAGATACAAACATTTGCAGAATAGTCTTACAAACATTCATAGTTCATGCATGAAAAATGTGCTGGCCTTGAAGGCTTTTGTTGTTAAGTAAAAGTTCCAAGACACATGTTTACAATGTACATCACCAACCCTAATAGTGGAGCATTGGAGCCACTCATTGCTCCTAAAAGAATTAGCTTATCTCTCTAATGCATTTCGGGAGTATCCAAGGTTAAACATCCTTTGCCTATACAATGTGGGTGTATATATAATGAAGGGGCGATGCTTCCCCTCTGTGACTCTTTGACTACCCTCATGACTGCTCAAATTCCTATGATTTTTCAACTTACATGAATCTCCATATTCATGTGTTTCTTTTGGACTTCCACTTTACAATACATTTTGAATATAATATACATGTTACACAATGATGATGTGGAATATGACAACTCATGGCACATCATGACATGGCACTGTTAACATGGTCTGCTTGATAATGTGGCAATGTCAAGCCACTACTGTTGTTGTGTCTTTGATGTCTTCTTGAGAACACCTTGTCTTCCACCTCCTCATGGCCTGGCAATAGGAAACCTTGATGATTTTAAGCCTTGAGTTATGGTTGCAAGTTGGTGTCCCTTTTCTTTGCTTTGATAGATTAGCTTACATGCCCAACTGTAAATATATCTTTATGGATGCTTCCCTTCTACATCTCCTCCCTCATCTACCTATCATGGTGTGAGAGAGTACATGCATATGGAATTCACTCATGACGACATGATATCAGTCTGAAAACACCTAGTCTAAGATAAAGCATTTGGATCCATAAATTAGGCTGAGATCGAGTGATAGGTTGGGAGGAGGGCCCAGTGACTTTGCAATTATGTAGTTCAAGTGACCAAGGGTCAGGTTTGATCACTGAAACTATGCAGTACGTGACTCAGACCAGACTGAGGGAAAAATTTGCACAGTCCAAACCGAGGGAAAAATTTACGTAGTCTAACTTGAGGGAAAAAATTGTGCAGTCCAGATTGGGGGAAAATTCACACAACTCGGACTGAGGGAAAAATTTGCGCAATCTAGATTGAGGGAAAATTTTTCATATTCCAGACTGAGGGAAATTTTTTCACAGTCTAGACTGAGGGAAAAATTTGCATAGTCTAGATCGAGGGACAAATTTGTGCAATTTAGATTGAGACAAGGGGGACTGGGCAACTGCATAGTTCAGAGGCTTAAGGAGAGAGTTTTATGCTTGTGCTTGCACAATGTGTAGTTTAGGTCAGGCTAGGAGGAATGATTGTGTAATCTCAAAGGCCAATACAGGGCCTTGAGCATAGGAATTGCGCAATGCAACAACCCTGAGAGGTAGGGACTGTGTATTGCGTAGTGCCAAGAGGGAAGGTCACACCTTGAGGTCTGGAATTGCACAGTCCAGGAAGGCCAGGTGAAGTCAAGTTTCTGGTTGAAAATCCTCTTCAGAAATGGTTAGGTGTCAGACTAGTGAGACCAATGTGTGTGGTGATAAAGTTTAAACTGTGATCTCACACTTAGAATACTTGATGACACAACAACATAGATCACCCATGACACATAAAAAATGCATTTACCTCCATGTGATAGCCTTATGACTAGCTACAACAAGTGTGCCACTTAAGATACACTATGTGACATTTGTGATGACACTTGTGTGACAATGCTCAAAACTTTGTGAATGAGTGCAACAAATGTTTGAATAGTTAGAAAAACTTGTGGACATAAATATATACCCTCGAAACCATTAGAACATGCTTCTACACATTGTGCAACAACCAATCATGCGAAAATATGACAATATACGCAACTTTCAAAGGGGAGAAAAACACTTCAAGAAAGTACATGAAATGAGTTTTGGTGTTTGCGACAACAATGGAAAGACCAAGGAAGGCTCCGAAATTAAGTGTAAGCCAAAATTTTGGAGGGTGTTGTAGCAACTATAACACTTGGCAACGCACTGGTAGAATTCTAGCTTCTCTACCTTGGTTAACTTCTTCTATGCAGGGCCTTGGTTCTTCGGGGAGTATTGATTCATTGTGTAGGTTAATTTGGTCTCTCCACTTACCCAATGAATGGACATGGTTCCCTTTATGATTTATTGGTTGAACACAACTAAAGATTCAATAATATCACAATGTTTCAAGTTGGGAAGGGTAGTGTAGTTCGTGAGCTTAACATTTTTAGAGTATAAATTTTCATCTCTGGTGTTTCTCCACTGGCAACAGGCTTGGATAATATCCAGTGGAGTCACAAAGGAACATAAACATTGCTCCGCTTCCATTGAGCCTAGACAGTACCCCGGTAGAGCTGTTTGCTTCACCTCTTTGTGCAGGAAGTCTTTCTCTTCTTTCAACTTTATTTATTTATTTTAAAGAGAAATGTGCATTGACACTTATTTATTTTGGGGCAGAAGAGAGATCCCGACTTATTGAGAGCATAAGAAGTTTTTCCTTCAGAGAAGCATATAGAGTCTATGATTTAGGTTTGCTTGTTTAGATTTCCCCTCCTTCTTTGCTTCTACTAGTTGGATAAGCATGAGGACACCGAAACATAAAGATTAAGTGTAGGAATGAGGTTTCTGAAATAGACACGGGTGCATGGTTGGGTCAAAACTCTCCTTACAGATAGATCATATTTTCTGTCGGAACTTCATCGACCAAAATATATAACCAACACAAGGAAGACGAACTAGAAGTTAGCCAAATTTTGAAGTGTCACAAGACTCTTTAGACTTCAGCCAAAAGTATACTAAGAAGCCAAAATAGGTCTAGGCACAACACTTATTCACATGATGAAAACAAAAGGAGACAAACAATAAGAAAGAAAAACAAAAGAAACAAAACGAAAGGAAAGACAATGCACAACAAGGAAACAAGACTAGAAGGCAAGAAAAATATGCTAAACCAAAGCATAATGCAAGAGAAAAGTAAGAAAGACAAGAGAGACTACAAAGAATAACACAGGATGGGTGCAAGACAAGGAAAACTAAGATGCAGATAATCCTACTCCTAACGTAACAACTAATAGGTCAGGGTCACATATAATGAAATTTCTAATGTAGCCAATGTAATCGTTCCAGACCTGCAATCACAAAGATACGATCGATTAAAATAGATATAAATTAGTGTGCAAGAGAAGAGATGAGAGCTTGAATAACTTACACAACAAAAGGAAGGTCTTTCCTGTGGGCAGAAAGATGTGTCACAATTGCTACATTCATCCAATTCACATTCTTACCTTTTCGATAGAAACTATAATAAGATAAACCTCAAATACTACTTGTGAATGCACCTTCTTCTATGTCATCCTGCTTAGCAAGCATGAGAAAAGGCTGAAACTTGTTTATTTCAATGGAGCTTTCCAAGTATTATTTCTCCAACCATTCAGTGATTGGATCATAAAATTCATGATGATCCTCTTGAAGACCCCAAAACTTTTGAAAAAATGGATTTTCAATTGGAGGCACGAGATTATAATGAGAATCTCGTGGAGGAAAATATATATGATCATATTCAACAGTCATGTCGAGATAGTGATGACCTAACATAACCATCAATGAAGGCTGATGTGCCTCAACTGCTTAGCAAAAATCTGAATAGTAAGATGTTGAACAATGAAGATCGAAGGATGTAAAACAACTGTCATTGGATGTATGGATGAGAAAATGATAAAACGAATGACATTAATCAAAGACAGAATAATGATTAGATGAGCTGATTAAATCATCAGATCCCCAACTTGTAATTAACAAATGTAAATAAACTAGATCAGTTTACAAAATTCTCTACATAGTAGAATCCTCTTCCTCATTTGACAGGTATAGCAAACCATATTATTGTGACTGGTTGCACACTGTACTAGCATTCTAATCACCAACAAAAGTGAATAGGAATGATAGTATAACAAACACATGAAATCAATCAGGTAAAATAAGTGAAGAATAATTTGATCCACCAAATAATCCATGCATTCATTGGCACTCAAGAGGATTTCAGGTGCGATGAAGAAAAGGATTAGCATTAGAATATTTGCAAGAAGGACGAGGAGCTTATCGTTTTGAAAAGAGTGTGACAAGTATGACTCCTTTGGCCAAAGAGAATATTTAGGATAATAAACTTCACAATTAGATGATTCTATGAGAGATATTCATTCTGAACTCGAGTTTGATACAGGAGACTTGCATGAAGATAAAAAATATTCAATCCGATCATAAATCAGATTTTAAAAATTCAAGAAAGAATGTACATCGAGTGAAATCGTGCGAAAAGAAGAGTTTTGCGAATAAAACTAGATTTGACTTAAGTCGGTGGTCTTACTAGAGCTTCGAGATCCTGATATAACCATCAACGGAATTTGAAGTGCCCCGGATCCCTAGAAAGTCTCAGAACTTTGCAAAATTGTAAAATCGCATCCTGAAGATTGAAGATCGCACATGATTTGAGGATAGTTTCTTTCACTGATCTTGATGAGAGTACTATTAATCGAGTGGAAACCATCTTTTTCACTGAATTGATCATATTTTTCAACTTCAAGAGCTATATTACTCAAGTTAAAAGATTCATATGATCACAACTATGAAGATGTATGAAACAAGAAAATGTCATGAGCAATCTGGTTTGGAGAGTTGTCTTTGTGCAAGAGTAAAGATGATGAGGGATGGAAAAAGTACTCAATGATTTGATTATGTTCATTTTAATAATGGATAATATCATGACCTTGTGTCAATTGAGAAGTTAACTCATTGGATTAAGACCTTGAATAACATGGAGTGTCTCTATCGCAGGTGGATGCATCACAAATGGTAGAGCACAAGGGATTGTGAGATGAAGAGGAAGTTTTGATAAAAATATTTTATTTGGTTAGATAATATTCCAGTTCTAATTTGGTCAGATCAACATGTTCTGGAGGATCCAAAAAATCAGATTATGTACCTGGGCATTCTCGCTCGCATACATGAATAAAGTCACCATCATCAAAATGATTGTTTCCCAAGGCTATAGATTGATCGAAAGAGTTGATTGAATTTGATTTACTACTGAGATTAGCATATTAAAAGTAATCCAAGAATGGGAGCACATCATTTTGACATAGAGGATATTGAAAGAAATAAGAAATATTGAGAGCATATTCACCTTCTTGCTCCTCTTCATGTGTAAAGTGATTGCCTTGTACCTTATCGCAATTTGAACTAGCATTGAGAAAATCAAGAGAGTGTGAAAGACTAGCTGGTGGAGAAGATTGATCGAGCATATCACAATACAAAGAGTCATGGCATCTAGATGATAGAGTATCACAAAAATCTAGATCAAATTGAAGGCTAGAGTTGTGAATGATAACATCATGTTGTGGAATGGGGAAGTTAGTTTTCCCCGTGGGTTTCATGAGCCATTCTGAGATTTCCTCTCTTGAATCTAAGTCATGAGAAACATAAGAAGAATGAGAAGATGGATTAGGAATTTGAATTGTGGATTTTTCAACTTTATTACCATTGCAGAGAGGCACCCCCATCGGAACTGGAAAAGGAGGAGGACAACGAACAAAAGGAGCAGTAAATTCCTCCTATGAAATTAGAGGTGTCTCATGATTCACAAGAGTTGGGGAAGTAGGAAAATCAAGGGGTTCAAGCTCACCATGTAAAGGGATAAGAACCAAGTGCTCAAACTCTTGTTTCAAGAAATCCTGATTCATTTCTTCTTCAAAAATTTCACAACAAAGGTGAAGGAATCGATCAGAAAAATCCTCAATTGATTCATTAGGCTTCATTCTTAAGAGTTCTATTATTTTACAACCATCTCGATAATTATACGTATCAAAGGCTTAATGGATCTCCCTGATGAAATGATGAAGGGAATAGATGGAAACAGGTGGCAAGGTATGGCACCATCAATTAACATGACCTTCAAGGGTGAGGAAGAAAATAACACACGAAAACTCTTCATCATTGATTTCATAAGATTCATAAAATTTAAGAAAATCAGAAATGTGCTTGGTTATGGATGTTCCATCCTCACCATCAAACTTTAACTGAGACAAGTGATTGAGAGGCCCATCGTGGATTGAAAATTGATAAAGGGAAAAATTGGAGAAACACCCTAGGAGTAAGACTTGTGTATGAGCCATTTTAGATAAGTGGTTCAAACCAGATTCAACAGGCTCATCTTGCCATATGGCCTTCCTTCTAGTGCCATTTTTTATGGTGCTAGAAATCTGTCAACTAAGGGGTCTCCTTGATGTGAATTCCCAATTAGACCTCGCACCATTTGGTGTAGGATCCCCATTCGGAATATCGACATGGTTTCCATATATCTCAAAGATAAGCCTTGGCTATAATTGTTAGTGTGAGAGAGGGATACAATGGTGCCTTCAAAAAATAAGAAGGTGTGCCTGGTGAGTGTTCATTTACAACTGTGTCAAAGTTCTACTACAAAAGTGGTAGGTGGGGGGGGGGGGGGAGTGAGCCTCTAAGTGAGAGGTACCACCTAAGAAGAGACACACATGAACCAAAAGGGTTCATCTAACATCGATTAGAATAGTCCACAATGGATGCAATGGTCATTACAACAGAAAAATAAAGAAAGATATGTCTAATACCCTACGAAATAGTCCACAAGGATGGGACAACAATAATAACCATTAAAACACATTATCAATAAGATAAGTACTAAAATAACTGGAATACTTCAACTATATTAGCACATGTGAAAGCAGGCATGAAATACAAACATCCAGAGAATACTCGTACAAACATTCATAGTCCATGCATGAAGAACGTGCTATCCTTGAAGGATTATGTTATTAATTAAAATTTCCAAGACACGTGTTTATAATGTACACCAGTAGCCTTAGTATTGGAGCATTGGAGCCACTCCTTGCTCTTCAAAGAACTAGCTTATCTCTCTAATGCCTAGTGGGAGGAGCCAAGGTGAAAAGTCCTTTGCTTATACAACGAGGGTGTATATATAACCAAGGGGTGATGCTTCCCCTTTGTGACTCTTTGACTACCCTCATTATTGTTGAACTTCCTATGAATTTTTGACTTACACAACTCTCCATATTCATGTGTGTCATTTGGAATTCCACTTTACAATACATTTTGAATATAATATACATGGTCCACAATGATTATGCGACATATGAAAACTCATGACACATCATGACATGACACTATTGAAATGGACTGCTTGATAATGCGGCAATGTACAACCACTATTATTGTTGTGTCTTTGATGTCTTCTTGAGAATGCCTTGTCTTACACCTCCTCATGGTTTGGTTATAGGAAACCTTCATTATCTTAAGTCTTGAGTTGTGGTTGCAAGTTTGTGTCCCTTTGCTTTGTTTTGATAGATGAGCTTGCATGCCCAACTACAAAGATGTATTTTTTCATGCTTCCCTTTTGCATATGCTCCCTTGTCATCCTGTCATGGTGTGAGAGAGTACCTGCATCTATAATTCAATCATGATGAGATGATACTAGTCTGAAAACCATAGCCTAAGATAGATCATGTGGGTCCATAAACTGGGCCGAGACCAGGTGGTAGGTCAGGAGAGAGGGCCTAGAGACTACACAATTGTGTAGTTCAAGTGGCCAAGGGTCAGGCTTGATCACTAAAATTGCATAGTGCGCAGCTCAGTCCATACTGAGGGAATGATTTTCGTAGTCCAGACTGAGGGAAAAATTTGCGTAGTCCAGACTTAGGGAAAAATTTGTGTATTCCTGATTGAGGGAAAAATTTGCGTAGCTTAGACTGTAACAACCTTGGTTAAAAATTCATGTAAAAATATATAAGACTATGGTCATGGGACACATATTCGAAGTTTAATGGTGGGTAAAATATCCTAGTGGGTGTTCATTTAGTTTATTATAGCTAAGCAAATTACCAAAGGCAATGACAAAGGATTTGAAAAGGCAAATGGTATCATTTGGCATTTTATTTATGATAATAATGGAAATTAGGAGAAAAGGGAGGTGAAATGTCACAAGCTGGATGTGAGGAGGAAATTGAAGGGAAATAATGGAAAATGAAAAAAATAAAGGCCTCATTGATAAAAAGGCTTATGAGGATCAGTGGGTAGGCTTGGTCAGTGTAATCTTGGTCAGTTCATTTTTTGATCTCTTCTATTCTCTCTCTCATACTCATGGATACTTAGAGTGTTCTTGGAGCACTCTTGGAGAGTGTGGCATACTTGGAGGGTTGGAGAAAGAAGGTAAAGGAAGAACAAAAAAGCGCAAGAGGACATTGGGATCAATAGCTACAATGGGTTTTGCTTGCAGGTACCGAGTTGCATGTATGTATTCCTCACCAGTTTTGGCATGCATGGCACATGCATGTGGTTTATTGGTCATGATTTTTCATTGGCATGGAGGATGGCCGGGATTGACAGTGGAATTGCCTAGCCTTGTCGTTTCCTGGATAGCCATGGTGTCGTAGATTTTTTATTTATTTATTTTATTATTTTCTTTGATTTTATTATTATTTATTATATATATATATATATATATATAATATATATATATATATATATATATATATATATATAATTAATATATACTTATTAATAGTATATAATTTATTTTTCTAGTTGGTTCTCATGTTTCCTTAGCTTGGGTTGAGTTATTAGTTCTTGGAGCCTTGGTTGGACAAACACTCTGGAAGTCCTGTAACGGTTGGGATGAGTTACTATTCCTAGAGCCTTGGTTGGACAAATGATCTGGAGCCCTATAACAACTTGGGTTTAGTTATTAGTCCTAGAGCCGATGGGTTGAGTTAATAGCCTTGGAGCCTTGTTTGAAAAAACCCTCTGGAGCCCTATATAAGTTGTGGGTTGAGTTACTAGTCCTAGAGCCTTGGTTGGACAAGCGCTCTGGAGCCCAGTAAAAGCCGTGGGTTGAGTTACTAGTCCTAGAATATGGGTTGGAATAAACACTTTGAAGCCTTGAGAGGCTTGAATAAAGACCGATCTGATGATATTTTTGTGATGTTCAACCATGAGATGGAATCACTGCGATGGGTTGAGGTGGTTGGCCTTTGGAAGCCATGGATGGTTATGGATTGACGCATTCTATGAGATCCCAAATTCATGCTTGGAATATGACACGTGGGTGAATGGTTGAAGGGAGATTTGTCTCAGCCAGTCTATGGTCGGGATGAATGTGGAAGTCCCATCCGCGGTTTGGATTTTTCATCATCAATATGATGTTAATTCTACTTGTATTTCTATGAGTAGTATATTGGTTTATATGTGGGTTATATGGTTGTGATTTCCTTGGTTTTTATGTTGCTATTACGTTGATTATGTATATTTTTTATGATAGTAGCTATGTATGGATCTCATCATGTTTTTACTTGTAAATGAATGAACAATGTATCTATAACCTAATGGATGAAATGACAGCTAATGTGTTGAGGCATCGATGCCTCTTAGCGATTCTAAGCTAAGTATGAGACCCCTATGCTCATATATGTTATTTACACCTATAGATTAAATATTTGTGATATGTTTGACTAAATTCCTATGATAGCTAGTAGGGGTCCAGTCGGGTCTTATTCAAGTAACTACATTTGTACCGTCATTTCCCTATTATCTTACTGTTCTGGAGGTATCATTCAATTCTGGGTAGTGACCTAGTCTTTGGGCCTGAAAAAGTGGCTCAAATCTCAGGAATGTTGGCACAACACTAAGCAAAATATTCCCTGGACGCTGGGATGCCTTTTCATGAGAGCATCTAGAGCCTCCTGGACATTGGCAGACTTATAGCATGGGAGCGTCCGGGGGTCAAGTTGTCTAAAATCTCAATGGGGCCCATGGGCTGGTTGGAAAAAAGTTTAGGATGGTTCTTGAGGGTCCTAACGCTAATGTTGAAGGGATGTATGGTGTGTTTCTATCGGTTCCAATTCCTTAATGTGACTTAGTAGGTCGAATCATATCATAGTGGCCTCTTGTTGCATGTTTAGCCATGGTTGGCCAGTTACTTGGGTAGATGTGGGAGGAGGGTGTTACAGAGTGGTAAAAAAGCATGGTTCACCCCTCAGACTAGATGGGTGGTGTGTTAGTCATCCATTCATGTCGGTTTCATATGTGTTTCTTATGCTTGTAGTCCATGTTCTTGTTGAATTTGCATGGTGTTGATCATGGTTGTTGTGATGTCGCCATGTGAAGGTTGATTGTGTTGTTGTGGGATGTGTTATCATGAGTGTATGGTTGTATATGTATTTGTTATGCATGTAGTGTCATGGTGAAGGTTGTTGTGCATGAGGTCATTGTATGCAATTAGGTCATCATGATGTTATTGGTATGTTATGATGCTAATGTGTTGATTGAGATAGAGAAGGAGATGTAGGTCATCAAATGGAAGTTGCAACATTGGACCTTGAGGCAAGAACATGTCGCCCTACAGGTTGTATGTTGGGCATGCAGGTATGTAGGTTAAGGAGTGTTATACGCATTATGGTTAGGTGTATTACTTTCATTCTATTGATATTAGGGTTACATAAATGATAGATTATAGTCGATTAGTGTATTCATATGCACATGTGTCAGATAGTCATGAATCATAGTAACCCATGGTTGTAAGCATTGCTATTGTTGTTTTATGTTATATTACTTGATGATTATGTTACATGTTGTTGAAGAGTATGTTATGAGTTAACTTGTTGTTTCTGTATGATATTTAGTTTGATGATTATGTTATATGTTGTTGATGAACAATTTATATGTTAACTTATTGTTGTTATATGTTAATTAACTTGATGATTAAGGTTATAGCATTAATATATTGATGTTATATGTATCATGCTAAATTGGATTTACCTATGAAGATGATTAGGGTTATGAAATTCAGGTATGAGTTGACTTATTTGTGACATTGTGTTGTACTGATCTATACTGATGGTGTATATGTGATTATTATGTATGAATGATAATTGTATATGAGTTTATGATGTGAACATGTTAGTTAGTGACTATTATGGATATCATGATCTTATTTATGGTTGAGTGGATATGTTGTGAATTTATATCTTGCTATTCTAGCTTGATTGTGCAGACAAGATAGCCTCCCTTGAGATACATTAAGGTATGAGTTTGCTTATGGCGTATATTTGGTGCTTGACTGTTTTATTATGTCGTCTAGTTGATTTATTTGACATGGTCTGTTTGCAAGTTGGTTGAATGTTTAATGAATTGCATAATATGATTATGTGTATGTAAGATTGCTCAAAGGAACGATCTTGTTTTAATATGGTTGTACTAATACATATGTGTTGATACAACCGATATGTACTTGAGTGTAATAGGTGACAGTTTTAGCATTATGTCTAATGACTATGAGTTGACTATGGATTATGACATGATTGTTATTATTTACAAAGGTTGATTTCAAATTGACATATATGATTTTCTTGATATTTGGAACATGTGATTGATATATGTAAACAGTTGCAGGAAACATGCTTGGTATTAGCATGACAAGGTAACAATTGATGTGTTTAGATAACTAACAGCTGGGTGATGTGACAATACATAGTAAGCCTCGATTGCAACAAGGTAAAAAGTTAAAAGAAATGAATTGGAAAAGAATTCCTTTGGCTATGTTTGGAAAGCCTAACTCCAAATGAATGAGTGCTTTGCATATGGGAAGTCTTCTTAACCTTGATTTCGTTTGACATCATGTGGGTATGTGCTATATTCTTGGGCATGTATTTGACAAGTATAAAAGTTGGTGCCTAGTTATAGCTATATATGTTAAGGGAATTGTAGTCCCTTGTGAGATGGCATTGATGTGTTCAGTTGCCGCAGACAACATTCTTGACACAAAAAAAGTAAGGTAACTAGTGTATTGTTATGTTTATTAATGCCCTAACAATTATGTGTTGATGGTAGTATGATGCAAGGGATTGCATGGAAAAGAGGCTACCATGAAATCTCGAAGAAGGCTCGGTTTGAGATTTCCTTTGGAAGCACTGGGAACCTTGGGGATCAAGTCATGGTGTTTGTTGAGAGTCTTGCAATTTTTATTCTTTGTTTGCACTTGATTTGCAGCTAATTTGTTTATGTCTAGTGTATGGTCATACCACTTTGTTTGTGGCGTCGTATTGTTATTGGTTTTCATGATTTTCTCTTGGTTGTTTCTTATTCTTCAATTTTATGTTTTGATTCTTGGGAATTTGTTGGGAAAGAGGAAAGTTAATGGACATAAAAGAGAGTGGTGTGGTATCTGACAGGTAAGGCAAGATTTGGATGAAGCTTGGTGCATGTATAAGGGCAGTGTAAGGCAAGAGTATGACAACTAGTTGGATTGATTGGGTCCATTAGTGTAAATGGACAATAATAGGATAGTCATGGGGAAGGTAATCAAGAAAGGTAACATGAATGGATTTGAGGTTTCATATGCCTTGGCTATGTTGGGACTGTTGTTCTCGATGTTGTGCATGAATAAATGAAGTTCTGTTAACCTTGACCTTGAGATTTAGTAATTATGTTGTGATCTTGATTGCTTTATGCTAATGTTTATATGCATATATGTATGTACGTATGTTGTTATCTGACAGGGTCATTACAGATTATGACTATTTTATGTTGATGTTTATATTTATACATGTATGCATGTATGTCATTGTCTGATAGGGTCACCAGGGATCACTCTTGTGTAGGAATGCTTATGCAAGTGAATGACATGAAGAGGTTCCTCATTTACGAGGAATCAAATGGAACGTAGTCATGACAAATATATGAGCTCAGTATCATGTGGTTATGAGTTGATATTATGTGATTATATTATGTCTATGTTATGGACAAGATATACCGAGGGATACATTAGAAAAATGAAAGCAATGTGATCTGCAGCATGTTGGGACAAGCATGGGTAAGACACTAGAAGCAAGGTTGCTTGGTAGAGACAATGTGGTTTTGGATGTGTGGTACTATTTTTGTGCATATGTTGTATATGTTGTACATGTTTCATGTGTGATGTTGTGTGCATGCGGTGGTGTGTATATATAGTGTGTTTACATGTTGTTTATGCAATGTTATGTATAGGGTGGTACATATAGTGTTGTGTGAATATTACATTTGCAGTGTTGGGTGTAGATGGTGCTATGTACATGTTGGATATGTGGTGTTGTGTACATATTGTATTGTGCACATGATGGATATGAGGTATTGTGTGCATATGGTGCGATGCGCATGTTGGATATGCAATGTTGTGTACATAGAATGTTATGTACATGTTGTATATGTAGTGCTATGTACATATGGTGTTGTGTGCATGTCATGCATGTGGTGTTGTGTGCATGATTGTACATGTCGTGAATATGGTGTTGTGTACATGTGGTGCTGTGTACATGCTATGCATGTGGTACTGTGTACCTCAGGAATTGTTTACACATTGTACAAGTGGTACGATGTACATGTGGCATTGTGTACACATTGTGCAGGTGGTTCTGTGTACATGTGATGTTGTGTACATGTTTTGCAGGTGGTACTGTGTATAGGTGGTACTATGTACATGTTGTACATATGGTATTATATTCATTTCGTACATGTTGTGTTATGGGCATGCGGTACTATATATGTGCATTCTGTAGTCATGGTATCGTGACATGTGTATTCATTGTGTTGTACATTGGGTGTAGGTGTACATATTGTGTTGCAATATACATCGGATTTAGGCGTATGTATTGTGTTTCGTTATACATTGGGTGTAGGTGTATGTGTTTTATGTTAGGTGCAGGAGCATGTATTGCATAGTCTTGTATGTCGTGTGTGGTTGTATGTGTGATTTACACTATGTGTATGTGCACATGATTGAGGAGAAGGCACTGGGTGTTTGTCGGGTGTGGCAACTGATCCAGTGTGTGTACAAAATAAGGTCAAAGTTAGAAGCTAAGGATTGATTAAAGGATAAGTATCCTATTTTATTTCAACTTTATTATGCATGTGATTTATGATTCTAATATATGATGATTACATGTGACCTATGATTCTTGTTTATGATTATTGCATGTGATTCATGATTTTGATCTAAGATGGTTGTGTTTTGAGCGAACCTTATGTGATATTTTTATACATGTTGATTTGGTCAAAGCTGATAGTTTGACTTGTTGTGGCAGGAAGTAAATAGGATTGCAAGTGCACCTTATTGATGGGCTACCAATGAGGTATGATTTGAAGTTATTTCAAGTAAATAGGATTGCAAGTGCACCTTATTGACAGGCTACCAATGAGGTATGATTTGAAGTTATTTCAATTTATTTTGAATCTAATGGAAATTATGAGTTTGGTACAAGAATGCATGAACATTCCTGGTTGGGTGGTTGAAATTAACTGTAAGAATTAGCAGAAACAGTGAAAGAAATTGGAATAGGTAGCAGTATGTTGGTAAGGTATTCAAGAGTAGGGCCATTGTGGGACATTGGTACCCAATAATGTCCATTTATTTCCATGAGCTTGCTATGACCAATATGATGGTTTTAAGACAAGGATATGCCTTGGTTTTTGTATCTTCCGATGAGAGGAAGCCTTGCCAAGGGATGGACTACCTGAGAGGGTGCCAGTGGAACTTGGAAGGTGTATGACTGCATGGAAGGGGGTGACCAAATTTCCTGAGGGACTGTGTAGCAGATAATGGAAGTTTGGGGATCAATTTTTTTGGTCACTAGAATTGCCAGATGGAATTAGATGCACATTAGGAGTGCACCCTAGAACAATGAGCCAGTAACTGTTCAACTGAGAGGACAAGTGGCACAGGATTATAACATTGGACATTGGACGCAAATTTGAATTTGCAGTGGATTATGGACTTCTTGGGAAGGAGGTGAATCCTAGGTTTACTTTGAGGGTGGAGGTGTGATCCTATGGATTCCCTTGTTGCAGATGTAGGCATCGTATCCTTTTATTTGCTGGTTGAGAAAATGTGCATATGTGTATATGTATGTATTATTGTAAATATTGTATCGAGCTAGATTTATAAAGCTCAATAGACAATATGATTATTTGTTGGGTGAGGCAAATGTGTATGTGTGTATATGTGGTTATTATTGTAAATACCGTAATGATATGTGTTATAAAGTTCCAATAAACGGTATGTTTGTCATGTTTTTGCAAATGGTCATTGTAAATACTGCAACGAGGTATGTTATAAATCTCCATGGGCAGTTTGTCTTGTTTTCAACAGTCTTTCTGGTTATAGGTGTCATTGAACACTGAGGACGGTGTTCCCCAAGGGGGAGGGTTCTGTAACAGCCCTGGTTAAAAATTCATGTAAAAATATATAAGACCATGGTCATGGGACACATATTCCAAGTTGAATGGTGGGTAAAACATCCTATTGGGTGTTCATTCGATTTACTATGGCTAAGGAAATTCACAAAGGCAATGCAAAATGAATTGAAAAGGAAAATGGCTTTAATTGGCATTTTATTTATGAAAATAATGGAAATTAGGAGAAAATGGAGGTGAAAGGTCACAAGTTTCATGTGAGGAGGAAATTGAAGGAAAATAATCGAAAATGAAGAAAATAGAGGCCTCATTGATAAAAAGGCTTCTGAGGATCAGTGGGTAGGCTTGGTCAGTTCAGTTTTGGAGCTCTCTTCTATTCTCTATCTCATACTCTTGGATACTTAGATTTTTCTTGGAGCACTCTTGGAGAATGTGTCATACTTGGAGTTTTGGAGCAAGAAGGCAAAGGAAGAGTAGGAAAGCGTAAGAGGAAATCAGGATAACCAACTACAACAGGTTTTTCTTGCAGGTACTAAGTTTCATGTACGTATTCCTCACTAGTTTTGGCTTGCATGTGGTTTATTGGTCATGATCTGTCATTGGCACAAAGGATGGCCATGATTGACAATGGATTTTCCTAGCCTTTCCATTTCCTAGATAGCCATGGTGTCGTGGATTTATTTCTTTATTTTTCTAGTTGGTCCTCATGTTTCCTTAGCTTGGCTTGAGTTATTAGTTCCTGGAGCCTTGGTTGGACAAACTCTCTTGAAGCCCTGTAACGGTTGGGTTGAGTTACTGTCTTGGAGCCTTGGTTTGAAAAATGCTCTAGAGCCATGTAACATCTTGGGTTGAGTTATTAGTCCTGGAGCCTTGGTTGGACAAATTCTCTAGAGCACTTGGTGGGTTGAGTTACTAGTCCTAGAGCCTTGGTTGGACAAACACTTTGGAGCCCTTTATAAGATGTGGGTTGATTTACTAGTCTTGGAAGCCGAGTTGGAACAAATGCTTTGAAGCCCTGGAAGGCTTGGATAGATATCAATCAAATGATGGTTTTGTGATGTCCGGCCGTGAGGTAGAATCATTGTTAGATGGGTTAAGTTGGTTGGCCTCTGGAAGCCTTGGATGGTTCTGGATTGATATGTTCAGTGATATCCCACATTCATGTTTGGAATATTGCACAGGGGTGAATGGCTAAAGAGAGGTTTGGCTCAGTCATTATATGGTTGGGTGGAATTTGGAAGTCCCATCATGGGTTTGGATTTTGCATCATTAATATGAGGTTATTTCTCCTTGTATTTCTATGACTATTATACTGGTTTATGTGTGGGTTATATGGCTTTGATTTCCTTGGTATTTCTATCGATATTATGCTGGTTATGTATATGTTTTATGACAATAGATACGTATGGTTCTCATCATGTTTTTACTTGTAAATGAATGAAAAATGTATCTATAACCTAATGGATGAAATGGAAACTAATGTTATTTACACCTGTAGATTACATATTTGTGATATGTTTGACGAAATATCTGTCATGGCTAGTAGGCGTCCATTCAAAGTCTTATTCAAGTATCTACATTTGTATTGTCATTTCCCTATTATATTACTGTTATGAAGGTTTCATTCATTCTGGTCAGTGACCTGGGATTTGGGCCTGAAAAAGTAGCTAAAATATCGGGGATGCTAGCACAACACTGAGAAAATAGTCCTTGGACAAGGGCATGCCTTGTCATGAGAGTGTCCAGAGCCTCCTGGACATTGGCAGGCCTATAGCATGGGAGCATCCGGGGTCAAGTGGTCCAAAATCTCAATGGGACCTAGGGGTTGGTTGGCAAAAATGTTGGGATGGTTCCTGAGGGTTCTAATGTTGATGTTGAAGGGTTGTATGGTGTGCTTTTGTCAGTTCCACTTCCTTAACGTGACTTACGAGGTTGAATCATATCATAGTGGCCTCTCGTCACATGTTTACCCTAAGTGGTTGATTACTTGGGTAGATGTGGGAGGGGGGTTTTATAGAGATAGAGGGGAAAATGTGTGCAGTCCAGAATAGGGGAATTTTTTTTGCAGTCTAGACTGAGGGAAAATTTGCGTAGTCTAAGATGAGGGAAAACTTAGTGCAATTCAAACTTAGGCAAGGGGGACTAGGAAAATGTGAAACTACGTAGTTTAGAGGTTTAGGTAGAGAGATTGATGCTTGTGATTGTGTAGTGCGTAGTTCACGTTAGGCTGGGAGGAATGATTGTGCAATCCTGAAGACCAAGAGATGGCCTTGAGCATAAGAACTACGAAGTGCAGCAGCCTTGAGAGGCAGGAACTGCGCATTGCACAATTCCAAGAGGGAAGGTCACACCTTGAGGTCTAGAACTGCACAATGCATAATTTAGGTAGGTCAGGTGAAGTTAAGTTGCTGGTTGGAAAGATTATTCGGAAAAGGTTAAATCTAGGACCAGTGAGACTAGTGTGTGAGGTGATAAAGTTTCAACTATGATCTCACACTTAGAATACTTGGAGACACAACAACATAGATCACCCATGACACATAAAAAATGCACTTACCTACACGTGACAACCCTATGACTAGTTAGGAAAAGTACGACACTTAATATACACTATGCGACAATCGTGACGACACTTGTACGATAATGCTCAAAACTTTGTGAATGAGTACTTGCATAGTTCGTAGTTCAGGTTAGGCTGGGAGGAATGATTGTGCAATCCTGAAGGCCAAGGATGGCCTTGAGCATAGGAAATACGAAGTGCAGTAGCCCTGAGAGGCAGGAACTGCGCATTGCACAATTCCAAGAGGGAAGGTCACACCTTGAGGTCTAGAATTGCATAGTGCATAGTTTAGGTAGGTTAGGTGAAGTTAAGTTGTTGGTTGGAAAGGCTCTTCGGAAATGGTTAAATCTAGGACCAGTGAGACTAGTGTGTGAGGTGATAAAGTTTCGACTATGATCTCACACTTAAAATACTTGAAGACACAACAACATAGATCACCCATGACACATAAAAAATGCATTTACCTACACGTGAAAACCCTATGACTAGTTAGGAAAAGTGCGACACTTAATATACACTATGCGACAATCGTGACGACACTTGTACGATAATGCTCAAAACTTTGTGAATGAGTACAACAAATGTTTGAATGGTTAGAACAACTCATAGAAAAAAATATATACCCTTGAAACCATCAGAACATGCTTCTACACATCGTGTGATAGCCAATCATGCGAAAAGACGATACTATACCCAACTTGCAAAGGGGAGAAAAGCACTTCAAGAAAGTACATGAAATGAGTTTCAATGTTTGCGATAACAATGTGTAAGACCAAGGAAGGCTCTCAAGTTGAGTTTAAGCCAAAATTTTGGAGGGTGTCGTAGCACCTACAAGAATCCCCTCATGATGTATCTTTGATTTTAACTAATAGAAAATTTCGACCTACAAATAAAAACATTACATTCTACATTTTCTATGACAATATGTTCATATTACAAACAATAACATAATACCTTGAAACGTTCCTTTAACTATTGTGTGGCAGTCATCATGGTGACAAATGAAAATGTTGGGGACTTTTAAACAACTTTTCCATAGTTGGCATAACTCTAACTTCAACTACTACAATTTTACATATGTTGGAATGCCATAGTAGATCTTATTTTGTAGTAATATAAGATTTGTTTGTAAACAAGACACAAATAATTTTGTAACTTCTAATACCTGACAAACTCGCAAACTATGCTCCTCTTATTTTATGGCTATTGAACTTGGAAGTCCTAATTAATTCTATAAATTGAATCCATAATAATATTACTATGAAAAGTATCTAAATTTTAAGGTGAGGTGAGTAATTTCTTTCTTGTGTTGGCTTTTATAAAATTTTGTTCTCATAAAATGAGTTAAAATTTAAAATGCGTGAAAATAAATTAACCTAGGCTTTCCTTTTTATTTTTATATATGAATAAAAAAAGGGTCATAATACATATCAAATCATACATTTGTGAGATATGTTATGTTGAATTTAGATCTTACTCTAATATTTCTACTTCAAGTATTGGGTAGTTAGTCAATTATCTTATAGGTCAACTTCATTGAGTAAGGTTCATTAGATGTTTTGTGGGTAGTTACTTAATGTGAAAATGGTTCTCTTTACTAAATAAGTCTCACTAAGTGATCAAAACCCATTAATGGTGAGATCACAAGTAATTAGGGATTTTCTACTAAGAAACTGTATATAGAGATAGAAGTCTATGTAATGGTTGTTAAGTGTTGGCATTGTAATTTGAGTTATTCTCATATGAGGTTGCTCCATTGAAGTGGTTGTTAAGCCCTATGTTAACCCAAAAACCCATTATATATATAAAGTGATTACATTTCTATTGTTATATTGTTATGTAGGATAGAACCCCTCATGGTCCCATTTTATTATAGTTATATCAATTGTCTCACATATATACATTATTGAGACCTAGTCTTAAGATCATCAAATATTGTCTTGTAAAAATGATTCATTATAAAAGGAGGCTTTCCCCTAAAACATACTATAATTACTAGTTTCTTATCATTTTTAAGATGCAAGGATCATAACATTTAGTATCAGAGCTCATGATACTAGGGTTTTGCCACTTCAAGCAGGTCATCGTGGAATTTTCACTATAACATTTTTTAGGGATGTTTTAGATGATGAAACTTGGAGTAGATCAAGAATAAATATTGGGAAATATCTAAATCAATTTTCATATTTTGGTTCACTATATTTTTGAAGATATTTTCCAAGGAAATTATGGTTTCTGAATGCTCCAAAAATTTGTCTCAGACAAGTCAGTTTAGCATTTTTACTATAACCTTTTTTTTGTGAGGTTTCAGACCATGAAACTTGGACCAAGTTGAGGAAAAATATTGGTGAACATCTAATTCAAATCTCATATCTTGGTTCTGATAATTTTTTCTTAGGGTTATATTGTTCTTTGCTTTAGATAATTGCATTTATTCATTTACATATTAAACTCACCCCACAATGTCTTAACATTATTCGACAACATATGTAATTATATATAAATAAAAATATCATCACCAATTCAACAGAATGTAAAGGAACAATAGAATAAAATCATTCACACATAGAGACACCAAGATTGGTTGGAGACCAGGGAAAAACCCACTACGGGGAAAACCCTTTCAAATTCTTCTTCTTATTATATTATCATAAAATGTTCAACAAAGAGAGAGAGTATAATGATCCATATCTTCAACCACAAAACTATCTATACAAATAAAATAATCAACATCCAAGAGATGAACCCAACAATGTTAATAATCAAAACACTGATTCAAAAGCCTGTGGTCAACTGAAAAACCAAACCCTAGTTTCCAGATGCACGTAGAGAGTGTACATGTGTGTGATTGAAACCCTTTAGCCACAATCATGATATTGTGTGCCTGTGGGTACAACCAAAAAATATATCTCTCATCCTTGCGACTGGAAACCAAAACCCTAGATCTCACTTTCAAGCTTCAGACCCTACAATTTTAGACTTGTACGAACCAATCTCTGAAAACCACCTCGAACCTGTGCAATCCAAACCAAAGAAAGAAGAATGATTATGATGATGTCCAAATGAGGGTCACTTGACTTGTATTTATAGCCATCCGAGGGTGTTCAATCTCTCTTTTGGGCCAACCTACCCTTTTGTGCACATGTGGGATTCAATTCAAGAATACATTTTATCTTGTCCAAATCAAGTGCTTCAAAAGTCAAAATTGGTCTTCTAGAAAATAGGAATATAGTCCCATGATTGGAATTTGTCACCAAGCTTCCAAATTAACTGGTTCATTATAATTTAAAATATATGCTCTAAGGAATTTCAAGTTCATGTATGCTCCTAAAATAATTTTCCAACAAGTTAGTTTAGCATTTTTGCAATAATTTTTTTCTATGATGTTTCAATTAGTGAAACTTGAACCGTATTAAGAAGAAATATCGAGAACTTCAAATTAAATTGAATTTTGTTCACCATACCTTTGAAGTTATACCCTATAGAAGTTAGGGTTTATGAACACTCCTAGAATGAATTTCAAATTGGTCAACTTTGTAGAAATTCTGTGAATTTTCTACAAATCTCACTCTAAGAACATGTAGAAAATCTGACTGTAGATTAACCCGATAATGCAATGTACCAAAGAAAAATACTATAATCTACTTGTACTATCAATTTGCTTTGCGGAAGCTTAAAGATTGAGCAAGATCGAGTTGAATACATATAACCAGAAGAAGAAAAATCAATGCACATGAAACACAGAAAATACTCAGGGGAAAGCCTTAGCTAAAAACCCCACTATCTGTATTATCATACACGGTGGAAATACATCAGAATTATACAAATACTTAGCTCTCACAGCTATCCAGATCTCAGTACAATCCTCCTGGATGCTCACAGGCAATCAAAGCTTCTCACAAGCCTTCCTCTCTACCCTCCAAGCTCCTATTTCCTTGCACAGTTTCTCTTGGGTGATCCTCCTATTACCAAGTGGAACACTGATCTCTCACACTGATCTCACACCCTATTAGAACTATGCAATCCTCAAGGAACCTTACCTTGACTGCATGCATGAGTTTCCTTTATAGGAGAAAACATGCAACTAATAGTGTTGGGTGTGGAGCATGATTATCTTTTGTATTCAAAGGTTTCAGCCAAATGTATACCCCAGGAAGACTGTACACCCCTCCATGTGGGGGGTGCGGGAGGGACTTGTCCCCCCACGCGGGGGTCCGGGAGGGCTAATCCCCCTTGGCTGGGGGGTCCGGGGGCCAGTGGTCCCCCAGCAGGAGAAGCTAAAAATAGATGTAAAATTGCCTTGTAAAAGTCTAGTAATTTCTAGTCAATCTGGGCCATTCATTAGGTGGATGATCTGACAGTAGAAGTTATGTTTAGTTTAGGGTTTTTTTCCCTAGAAGGTAACCCCTCACTATATATGAGGGAATTGTATTGCGTTTATGCATCTCTGTATTCTCAGTGAGGAAGAGAGAGGAGATTGAGAGCGAAGAGGGTGTTACAGCGGATCTGATATAGGTTGTATCTCTTCAGTTTGCTGGATAATATAAAAGGAAGGACTGGTTGTTTCTCCGTGGACATGGCCCAAACTGGGTGAACGACATATATTTGTGTCTCTCTTGTTTTGTGTGTTTTCTATGTTTATATTTCTACAATATTTTATGTGTTCCATTGCTCTGTAATATATAATTTTCTAACAACTGGTATCAGAGCCGAAGGTCTATTTGGCTGATAAACTTGCAGGAGAGAAGGGTTCCTGGTTCGAGTGGGAGAAATGACAGAAGATGGTACGTTTAGGGTTGAAAATTTCAATGACCAAAACTACCAACTGTGGAAGATGCAGATGGAAGATTATCTGTATCAGAGAGATCTGTACCTACCATTGAGTGGAAAGACAAAGAAGCTGACAAATATGATAGACACAGAATGGAATATTCTTGACAGAAAGGCACTTGGAACAATACGGTTGTGCCTAGCAGCATCGGTAGTGTTTAATATTTCAAAGGGAATGACAACCGAGGGTTTAATGTCGACATTCGCCAAACTATATGAAAAACCCTCGACCTCAAATAAGGTATTTCTTATGAAGCATTTATTCAATATGAAGATGTCAGAAGGTGGATCTGTTGCTGATCATTTAAATGATTTTAATACAGTTACAAGTCAGTTAAGTTCTGTAGGGGTAAATTTTGATGATGAGTTAGGGCTCTATTATTTCTGTGCTCATTGCCAGAAAGTTGGAATGGCTTAGTTATGGCCATTAGTAACTCTGTCTATGGATCTAGTAATTTAAAGTTTGATGATGTTGTCGGTGCAATCCTTAGTGAGGAAATGCGATGGAAAAGCTCCGGTGAGACATCAGGCAATGCTTTGACTGCAAAGACTAGGGGAAGAAAAATGGAAAGAGGAAAGAGCCCAGGATATCGCAGTAAGTCAAGAAGAGGAAGATCCAAGTCTAGATCTGGAATAGTGTGCTGGAAATGCAGGAAGAAAGGAAACATGAATAAAGATTGCAAGTCTTGGAAGGGAAAATAAGGAGACATGCAACAAGAAACTAATCATGAAGCAGATGTAACAGGTGATGTGTTGCAAGATGCTTTGATTCTTTCATTAGAAAATATTATTGATGCCTGGGTGGTAGATTCAGGGGCCTTATTCCATGCCACACCTGATAAGAAAAATTTTCATGATTATGTTCAAGGAGATTTTGGATAGGGTCGATTGGGTGATGATAAACCCTGTAAAATCGTTGGAATGGGTACAGTTTTCATAAAACAACAGAATGGAAATCAATGGCTATTGAAGGAGGTAAGGCATGCTCTAGATCTGAAGAAAAATCTGATTTCAACAGGGCAGTTAGGAGGTGAAGGTTGTGTAAGTACTTTCACAGATAAAACCTGGAAGGTCACTAAAGGATCCTTGGTAATAGTGAAAGGAGGAAAGGTTGGTACATTATATTTATGCAATGGTATTTCTAATTCTGTTAATGCTTTAACCTCTACAGGAGAAGATACGACATTGTGGCATCATAGGCTTGGGAATATGAGTGAGAAGGGGATGCTGATTCTTCACTTAAGAAATATGTTGCCAAGTTTGAAGCATGTTGATTTAAAATTCTGTGAAAATTGTGTTTATGGAAAGCAGAAGAGAGTCAGATTCCTTAGAGTTGGGAAAGAAAAGAAGAGAAAAAAATTAGAGTTTGTGCATACAGATGTATGGGGACCTGCTCAGGTATCATCTCTTGGTGGCTCTAGTTATTATGTTACTTTTATTGATGTTGCAACTAGAAAAACTTGGATTTATTGTATTCGAAATAAATCTGATGTATTTGATACTTTCAAGAAACGGAAAGCTTTGGTTGAAAATGAGACAGGGAAAAGGTTGAAGTGTCTTAGATCAGATAATGGAGGTGAATATTGCAGCAAAGAGTTTGATAGGTACTGTTCAGAGAATGGAATTCACAAAGAGAAGACAGTCCCAAGAACACCACAAGAAAATGGTGTGTCAGAAAGGATGAATGGGACAATCATGGAGCGTGCAAGGTGCATGAGATTGCATGCAGGATTGCCTTTACAATTTTGGGCAGATGCTGTAGACACTGCCGTTTATCTAATAAATAGAGGGCCTTCAAGTTCCTTGGATGGTGGTATTCCAGAGGAGGCATGGACAAGTAAAAAGGTAAACTACTTATTTTTAAAGACTTTTGGTTGTGAAGCCTTTGTCCACATTAATGAAGAAAATAGAACAAAGCTTGAGGAAAAATCAAAGAAATGTATCTTTATTGGATATGGTGTTAATGATTTTGGTTATCACTTATATGATTATGAATATCACAAAATCATTAGGAGCAGAGATGTAATATTCAATGAAAAGGTCTTGTATAAGGATCAGTTGTAGGAAAAGAAAACAGAGAATACACAATGTTTGACGAGATAACAGAAAAAGTGATGGTGCCTGAAAATCATAATGATCAACAACCAGAACAATAGCCACAACAGCAACAAGCACTTCAAACACCTGAAAACGGTATTAGAAGATCTACCAGGATGAGTAGATCCCCTGAAAGATACTCTCCTTCATTATATTATGTATTGTTGACTGATTCTGGTGAACAGGAATGTTATGAAGAAGCAGTGCAGGTAGAAACCAAGAAGAAGTAGGAGCAAGCCATGAAAGAAGAGATGGAATCCTTAGCACATAATTAGACATGGGACTTAGTCAGGTTGCCTGTAGGTAAAATAGCATTGCAGAACAAATGGGTTTACAAGTTGAAGGAAGAAGATGGAGGAAAACAGAGGTACAAAGCTAGACTTGTGGTGAAGGGGTTTGCACAGAAGAAAGGTATTGATTTTGATGAAATATTTTCTCCTTTTGTGAAATGACTTCAATCAGAACTATTCTAAGTCTAGTAGCTGTTGAAGATTTAGATCTTGAGTAGTTAGATGTAAAAACAACCTTTCTCCATGGGGATTTTGAGGAAGAGATATATATGCAACAACCACAAGGATATGAGGTAAAAGGGAAGGAGAAACTAGTGTGTAGGTTGAAGAAGATCTTGTATGGCTTAAAATAGGCTCCAAGGCAGTGGTATCTAAAATTTGACAGGTTTATGTCTGAACAAGGTTATACTAGATGTCACTCTAACCATTGTGTTTATCTCAAAGGGAAAAATGATGGTAGCTATATTATATTATTATTGTATGTAGATGACATGCTTGTTGCAGTTTCTAACATGCAGGAAATAAATGTGCTGAAAAGAAAATTGGCAAACACATTTGCAATGAAGGATTTGGGTGTTGCAAAACAAATCCTTGGTATGAGAATAACTAGAGACAGGAAGAATCGCAAATTAACATTGTCTCAATGTGAGTACATAAAAGAGGTGTTGTAAAGGTTTAATATGCAGAATGAAAAACCAGTTCGTATAACTTTGGCTAGCCATTTCAAATTAAATAAGGAGGTGTGTCCCAATACTTAGGAAGAAATGGCTCATATGTCTAAAGTTACATATGCATCAGCAGTTGGAAGCTTAATGTATGCAATGGTCTACACAAGGCCTGATATTGCACATGTAGTGGGAGTTGTAAGCAGGTACATGAACAATACAGGAAAAGAACATTGGATGGCGGTGAAGTGGATTCTTAGGTATTTGAGAGGTACCACAAATCAAGCATTATGCTTTGGTGGTTCAAACATTGCTCTATAGGGACATGTTGATGCAGATATGGCAGGTGACAGAGATAACAGGAGGAGCACTACAGGATATGTATTTACTGAAGGTGGAACAACTGTCAGTTGGGTTTCAAAAATCCAAAGTGTTGTTGCACTTTCAACAACAGAAGCAAAGTATGTTGCTGCTACAGAGGCTAGTAAAGAAATGGTTTGGTTATAAAGGTTTCTCGATGAATTGGGTAAAAAGTTGGAGTTGGTCAGGTTATACAGTGATAGCCAGAGTGCCATACACCTTGCAAAGAACTCTGCATTTTATTCCAAGACTAAACATATATAGCTCAAGTACCATTTCATATGGTCAGCAATGGAAGATGGACAGTTGAAGCTGGAAAAGATACACACTGGCTAGAATCCTGTAGATATGTTAACAAAAGTTGTAACCAGGGAGAAACTGAGAATCTGCTCAGTTTCAATTGGTCTTCAAGTATGATGAAGAAGATGAGAAACAACCAAGTACAAAGCAGAGTTATTTCTAGCAAATGAAGTAGCGGTGGAGTTGCTATAATTAGTCTCCAAGTGGGAGATTGTTGGGTGTGGAGCCTGATTATCTTCTGTATTTAAAGGTTTCAGTCAGATGTATAGCTCAAGAAGACTGTACACCCCTCCATGCGGGGGGGACTTGTCCCCCCCGTGGGGGTCCGGGGGTAGCGCCCCCGAAGCTAAAAATAGATGTAAAATTTCCTTGTAAAAGTCTAGTAATTTCTATTCAATCTAGGCTATTCATTGGGCGGATGATCTGACGGTAGAAGTTATGTTTAGTTTAGGGTTTTTTTCCCTAGAAGGCAACCCCTCGCTATATATGAGGGAATTGTATTGCTTCTATTCATCTTTGTATTCTGAGTGGAAGAGAGAGGAGATTGAGAGCGAAGAGGGTGTTACAGCGGATCTGTTGTAGCTTGTATCTCTTCAATTTGTTGGACAATATAAAAGGAAGGACTGGTTTTTCTCCATGGACGTAGCCCAAACTGGGTGAACCACGTATATCTGTGTCTCTCTTGTTTTATGCATTTTCTATGTTTATATTTCTACAATATTTTATGTGTTACATTGCTCTGTAATATATAATTTTCTAACAGATAGTACATTGTCCTTGACATTTAGCTCAACTCGGTTTTTCTCAGAATAGACATGCATGAGTTTCTGATGAGGGAATCTTCAGTTATTTGGAGTACGCTGGTTGAGTGCATGCACGCATCAACTGACTAATAACTCATAATTAGTTCCTCAAATAGTTTGGATCTAATTTAATTGGACTTAACTCAGTAAACTGAGTTAACTAATTACAACTCAAATATAACTCAATCTTATCTCCTTAATTAAGGGATAATCTCCTTAATTTAAGGGACAATAGTTGCATCACTTCAGAAATATTTCTATCTTGAATTTATCCAACTAATTAATCCATAATGAATTAATTAATTATTTCCAAGAAGCTGGTGAGACTAAATTCAAATTTTTATTCAAGGACAAATTAAAATTGGAATATTCTAGATTCTATTTTTATCATTTCTTGTTGCTATTTTCAACAAACTTGGTGTTTTTGTTATATCTTCCTATCTAGAACTTATCAGAGTGTGAAATATTTAGGTATTTTAGGAGACATAGGGAAGTACCTCATGTGAAAATTTTAGAATTATATTTGAAGAATTGGACGTGTGGCATGCTATACAAGTTTTCTCCCGGGAAGAGGCCAAAAATAAGAAATATTTAGGAAAGTTACCATAACTTTCACTTGGCATATCAAATTTAGTTCACACCCGTGGAATTGCAGAAAAGGCATATCATAGTATTAAAGGAAAAAAATTCAAATCTAGAAGGGCTCGAATCTAAGAGATATATGAATAAAACTTCAACCATTCTGATATTCTCCAAATTAAGGTACTGTTATAGACATTTTTGGGCACTTCAACCCCAATCATAAATGTCCATAAATTGAGGGCTCCTAAGTCCCTAAAAGTGTTTCTTCACTACCTAAAGGAACAAGGTCAGCTGATTACGTCATCTCCCAGAAGTTCTCCACTGACAAC
>APFE031485218.1:8259-19746 GCA_000404065.3 Pinus taeda
TAGGTGGGAGGCATTTGGGAGTCTCAAATACCTTGGAATGATTGTCCAAGACTTTTTGGAGATCTAGAGAAATAGATGATTTCAATGTGGGAACCTCTAGTGAACATAATTGTGAAATTATGCCTCATTGTTATTTCTTTTTAAGCTTTGTCATTCCATTAGAGATTATTATCTTTCTTGGTTTCCCTACAATACCCCTTACTTCAACTTCCTTTCCTTCTGAACAAAATTTCATGAAACGTTCTTGAAAATTAAAATCTATTGTACGTAAGGGTTGTAGCCATTAGACTCCTAGTACAACATTAGCACCACCTATTGGAATGGAAAGAATTGGGATATTCAATACATATTCTCCCATGGATATCTTTATGGCACTTTCAAGAGAAATTTATGGTTCCTCCACTTGCAACCATCACTTGACACTCGGTGCTTGATCTAGGAAGCAATTCAATTCCTTGGCTATCTTACAATGAATAAAATTATGGGTACTACCTAAATCAATCAACACTATTACCTTTTTATTCTTGATATGTCCTTCTATCTTGATAGTTTGAGGAGTGGTAATTCTAGCTAGTGCATTACAAGATATGGTTGGATTTATTTAATCTTTCTCTATGGTTTTTTCCTGGTGTATATTGCCTTCTTTTGGCATTTCCTATTCATTTTCTTCCTCCTCTTCATAATCTATGTAAATTAATTTATTCTCAGCACACTTATGACCTTTAGTGTATTTGCTATCACAACTGTAACGAAGCCCTTTTTCTCTTTTTTCTTCCAATTGTTGTGGTGTCAACCTTATAGGTTGTGGAAGGCTAGGAGCAAAAACACTTCCATCTTTATAGTTGTGAGTGGTAGCATTCCTTGTTTCCATAATTTTGCTTTCCATTTATCTTGCCAACATGAATGCCTTCTCTAATGAATTAGGTTCCCAAAGGTGAACCTCATGTTATATGTTATCATTTGAAGTCCCTATAAACACATCAATCCTATGCTCCTCTGGAATATCTTTAACCCTTATATTCAATTTTTGGACGTCCTCATTGTGCTCCATCATTGAACCCTTTTTTTTGAAATTTATCAATTGGCAAAAAAATGTGTTTCTTTTTGTATCCTCATAATGTGCTATCATTTCCTCTGTAAAAATTTCCCAGGTGACAATTTGTTTACGAGAGAAAAGCCATCGATACCATAGAAACTGATTTGGTTCCAAATATAAAGTGGAAATTAATACCTTTTGAGTGTTTTGCACATTATGGAGATCAAAATATTGTTCCATCTGTATTATCCATGTTATGGGATCCTTGCCATCAAACTTCCTCATATCGATCTTTGGAACATGGTGGGTCTTTGTTCCAACGTTAGAGTCTATGAAATCATGATTAACAGTTCTTTTGTTCTCATCATGATTTTCCTCTACTACCTTTTCACCATTAAGAAGCCTTTCTTGCAGCAACTTTGTCAAGCCTTCCTTCAAACCTTTGAATAGATGAATCATAAAACAATATTGAGCATGTTTATTTATTTCAATAAAAAGAAAAAAAAAATCTTTAACAAACTAATTTATTCAAAACAATTTTACCTTTTAAATGAAAGGAATGTAACATACCTATCGTGAGTCAATATGATGGAGAAATTTATCTTCAAATTCTCGACAAAGTTCTAGTGCAATAACACAATTTACTTCAAAACTATGCACCAATTACTCACCTAACCTCACCAAATCACCTTCAACAACTTCTGATCTACCCTTCAACCTGATATTTAAAAGTACAAATTTTAATAATAAGGAAACATGTATTGATTATTAATGTGTTGATTTATAGGTGAGCTATTGATTTTCCTAACAAGTGAAGTAGACTCAACTAGTTTCCTAATTACTTCACATGTTTTGTTACTTACACCAATCGAGAGTATAAAATGTCTAACAAACATTCACATTTCATATGAGAACATTAAAATATTTACATATGGGACTACTATATATTTTAGTTGAACATATATTGAGTTTCCCTATATTAGAAAATAAAAATAAAAAAAATTGAAAAACAAAGAATTGGCATATTTATTAAAAACATTAGGGTCATGTATTGCACTCGAAAATTCTATCAAACATTTAATGTATTAGTATAAAATTCGTTTAATAACTTATATTGAAATTGGTACATAGAGTCTTCTCTATTGCCACATGAAACATCCTAGGAAAAAATATGCTCGCCCCTCCTCCCATTGTCAATCCATCCAATAATTCCACCCACACACCAATCACAATACAAGTCCAAGATCTAATGTGTTAGTACCTCAAATGAAAAGCATTAAAGACTGTGAAAAAAAAATAGATGATCAAATGCAATACACATAAACTCATTGATGTAAATATCCAAGGAAGAAATCAATCAACAAGAAAAGTAGAACATTAATATAATCAACTAGAGTTTTATCATGGGAATCAAAACAATGAACAAAAAGATATTTTAAATATAAAAAAAATTGTCATCTATGATGGAGATAGGAAGACACACACATCAGTTAAAGACATAAGATTTTTGGAATTGCAATAACCAATCTTTTCTTTTAAAGCATAACACTTACAGTATTGTCCTTTCTGAAGATAGTAATATAAACTAACAACAAGTTCAAAGTAATTTAATAATTATATAAGCATATGAAGTTGTAGTTATAGGGTGTTAAGGATACCAATCAGTAACAATGTATTCAAGAAACTACAAAGTTTCCCTCCCAGCCACCCATTAGAATTGCCAAAAATATAACTGCTCTGTTTACTGAAAGAATAGAAAATAATATCTCTAATGAGGAACTCAAACATTAAAGTCAAGAGGCATATTCACCATGCTAGAGGGGAAAGGAGTGGATATACAAGGTTGGATCAAATTTATATGTGTTTCCATTTTTCAACACCCTCAATAAAAAATCACCTCATAGTCCTACACTCTAAGCACATATAAAGAAATGGGGAACAACATGGGAACAAGGACAAATTAATAAAGGTCATAGTGGATAAGGCTTCAATCCAAAACATCAAATTCAAGTGTTTTTCCCATCAAATAGAGATTAGATAAGCCAAAGACAACCAAAAATGTCATAATAGGATGAAAACGCATTGCAAGCATACTTATATATAATCCAATTCATAGATTGCCTCTATGTATGGATTTAATAATATGTCAATGTTTTCACCTAAATTAGTCAATCTCTTGAAATTGATCGTAATTGGTATTTGCGTGAAAGACAACTATCTGATAAAGTTTGAATAAGCACACTAAACCTAAGGACTACTAGAAAAAATCTTAATTTTGAGTGTCCCGAATTCTACAGGTAGTATCTTGATTTCATGTAGAAAAATATCTAAATGTGTAGTCTAAATACCCTCTCGAACCTTCCCTGGCCGATTTTTATTATTTTCATTCGACCCAATCATATTTCTAATACCCATCAAGGTAAAGTAATATCACCTATGACATGTATGCTTATGTAGTAAATTTAACATAATCATAGGTCAGTGCTTATGCAACAAGGTTACTCCTGCAAATCATGAAACAAGCAATGTAACACCAGCAAGAGTAATAAATTGTTTGAATCATTGTGAACCATGTAAGTGCTTACATGAGATCATTTTTTTATGCCAAGTCAATATTTGACATCTAGTGGTCCAGACTTGTGGGGTTCAATTCTTATGCCATGAGCTAAACTACCACTTAGATCTCTATGTTATTCCCATAACATGTAAACCATTCCGTATGAGTTAGTAGCATTCAAGGATCACTCTAGGGAAACATAGACATAGGTTAACCATTTATATGCCACCTACATATTTTGTGAGATGAAAAGGGAAACCTCAGGGATGTACCATCCCAAGCTATGGTGAAGTATCTAAAATAGAAAAAGAAATTTACACAAATATGGGCTACAAGTAGTGAGGTTGTCATGCTACTTCCAATGATAATTGTTATGAATCCTGCATAGGTAACCATGAGGACATTAATTTCAACGAATTCAATTATACATTCATTATATGATCAAAAACCTAAATTTCTTAAGAATGGTGGTAAGATATTCATCAAAACGTTATAGTGAACTCTGTCAGGGTATCCAAACTATGAATCATACATACATCAATAATTCCACCATCTCATTGACTTAATATATTATGTTATGTATCAATGGGCCATTAATAAAAGTGAAACTTGAAGTTACCAATTGTACAATGAGTTATGTAAAGATATCAGCACTAGAAACCATGCAACAGTGAAAAATTCCATTCACGAACATTGTTGTGTCAATTTCCTACACTATTACATCTATTCACCTTGAGGCATTCATAGTATTGAACCACAATTACTGCAAGTAAAATAAAAATTTGAAATTATACAAACATATGCCTACAACACTTGAAAACTACATGTATTCAAGTCTCATATCTTAAGGCATTGACGATATAGTCATTAAGTTACTTAGGACTCCATTCCCTTATTCAGATCGAAATAGGAAAAGGAGCCACAACATGACACCCTGCAGTCCTTGCTACAAATGATGGTTAATTTCATAAGAATTTGGTATTTTTCTCCCTATCAAATTTCTTAGTTAATTAATGTGAAGCACCATTATATACAACACTTTAGGAGGCAAGGGAACCCATTCAAGTTTTAGAATGGAAATATGGGAAGAACCAAGTTATGATAAGAAATTTCCATCACTCTCTTCCTCGGAAAGTGCATCAAGAAGCCACAGTGTGAAATTGGGCGTAGGGTACCTTGTGTTGCTAAACCTCATGAAGTCTCAACCGTATGTATAGTTAATAAGCATAAGGTCTATGAATTACAATTAAAAGAAAAAACCCTCCTAGGTTGTATCCATTAAGGATTGACCCTGCTTCACCTAGGGTCCCTACATAAGAATATAGGAATAAAAAAACAAATACCTAATTATAGTTACATATTCAGGTATGATCAAACATATTATCATTATTATTTTGATGTATCTCACTAGTTGAGATTGTTGTTTATGGTAATAGAATGCCATAATATTATTGGTTATCAAATATTTTGGTAGGTAGGTAGCATGGTTCCTCATTATGTGCAATAGTTAAGGAATGTGGTTACACACACCACATGGTTTGTCATGTTTTTCTACCACATTGGACATTGAAACTCCTCAAAATGGGCATAGGGATAGGTTTCCTAATCACCTCCCAACCATTGACATCTACTTGTGGACATGTGTCAGCACCTAGTGTGCCAGGGATTTGAGAGGTTGTCCCACCTCCACCTTACTAGAAAACAAAATCTCAAGAGAACTCTGTGGGATATATATCTCTCTCTCTCTCTCTCTATCTCTCTCTCTCTCTCTCTCTATATATATATATATATATATATATCCCCACCCACAGTTGGTAAGGGGTTACAAGGATGTATATCTCCACCTAATGTACAACCAGGAACTCCAGAGGTCAACGTATCCACCCTTTTATTAGAAAGGGGCTCCAGCGATCATGCCTCCACTCTTTAGGCATCCGGGATTCCAGAGACATGGCTCTCCACCCTAGGTATACTATGGGATTCCAAAGACTTATCCCCAACCTAATCTTACTTCATTAACCTATTTTAGCTACTCACTATAAATTGATTTCGTCACATAGTTATTACATGGTTATCAAGGAGGATTCCCAGAGATTTAGTGATTAAGCTAACAAAAGGGTCTATGAACTTGGATTGAAATTGGTCTATCTCAATTTTATCCATTGGTTTAAAACTACAACTGTGACCCTATATTTGACATTCTAATGCATTGGCAAACAACATGGGTATTATGGGTTGACCATCTGTGGAAATCAATAGTAAAAATTCTAAATACAAACACACACAATAATTGTAGGAACATGGAACGACTGTAGGCACATAGTCAGCAAGAATTTCTCACAACAAAAAGACTTGTTGATGCTAAATTATTCCATTCAGTATCAAACATAGAAATAAATATTGTAAGGCTTTATTGAGGAAAAAATAATCATTTACGTTTTTATGGTACTAAACTGTGATGCCACTGACTGAGTTATATCCTTGTCGTTGCCTTTCCAGCTAAGTCAGGCCCTATTATTGCATGAATCGTCTTTTAGATTCGTACCTCGATTGCTAACATCTATTCAAATCTTCTTTGTCTTCCTAATCGTGATCTTCTTGTTGTTTCATTCTCTTCACTATCCCCCTCATCCTCACCTATTTACCTTTCTACTGTCGCCCCTCACCTGCAATTAGTTAGGCCCTTTCCCTGTCACCTCGATTTTTCTGCTATCTAGCCCTTACCCATCCTTGCATTTGATTACTATCTTCCACCTCTATAGGTATCCTTCTTTATCATTCCAGGAGTTCCCCTTCTTCCTTTCTCAATGTGCTCTAATTCTACAAAATATCCCTCTCTCGAAGTCTCTCTCTAGTTCCTCCCTATTTTAGAATGTCAAGTGTAATACTCCCTCATATTTGTTCCAAGGCCTCCCCTCGAATGCCTTCTCCCCCTCTTTTTCCAAGGGATAGTTGATAGTGTTTTGTAGGTGTGATGTTGGTCATTTAGATTATCATCATTTTGATTATGATTTCCCATACCTCCAATTAAATAAATTCTAATTTCTTTTTTACCACCATTTGCCTTGGTAAGAACTAATATTGGTACTCAAGAGAGAGTGGATTTGAAATCTATGTTCCTTGAACCATACGAAAGGAAATTTGATGCTATGTTGTTGAGACTTATTGAAGTCATGTTGAGTGTTGACACTGGATCGAGACAAAATATTTATTTGCTGAAGCGGTGAATGATAAACTATGAGGACAAGGGTGTTGCTTCATATTTTGTAATGATAAATGAAATGAAATTCAAGGTACCATAATACATTTCGAAAGGTGCATATACATGTGTTTTGGTCGAATCGCTCACAGGTTCTATCAATCGAGAGATAGTTATGAATTCACACTATTGCAATTAAAGATATTTTCCATTAGTGTATGCAATTCCTAAGGTACATATATCAACACACATATCAAATTAATTAAATAAATATTTACATTGACCACATAGTGTAAGTTGTTATTTACAATATAAACATTCTTGTACCTTGACTATGTCAACATCCATATTCCTTCCTAATGATTGTGATTACGAAAATGTCTTCATATGTTGTGAGATGTTAGGGTTGGTTACAAAGAACCTCACAAATATATAGTCTAAGAGATGAGGGTTACAAAGTTTTTTAGATATCTTTAAATGGGAACAAGAATCAATTATCAAATCTCCCCCAATATTGTATAAAAATTATAGACTATTAAAGTAGATAAATCTATCCACAAAAATCAGCACTAATAAGGCCCAACATTACTCAAAATTAGTGTTCTTTACTACAACTCCAAATTCTTCATAAGTTAATAAATGCTTTGTTACAAAAGAGAGGAAGATCAAGAGGAGGTATGTATTATGTCTTTAAATAGAGTAAGGTTTGGGCTTAGGGTATCGAGCCATTCTTAGTAGAAAATTAGGACACGGGACAGGGGTTGTATACAACCAATGAGTTTAGAGAGTTGGTTCAGGATATCTTTTGGCCAAAATGGATTATTTTTAAATTGGTGGGTTCAAACTGAACTAATCAACTCTAATCATTATGATAATGGTAAATCATTTTTTGTAATAAAGAAAAATATAATTAAAGTAATGAAATAATTAATTAGCAAGGGGATATTTAATTCTCTCTCTCTTCAGAGATAAGTAAGCATGGGAAACACATCCACCTTGGTACCAATCTCCATATAATCCATATTATTTCAATACAAACTCATTTTCGTTGCAACTTTTGCAGCTAGAACAACTTTAGTCTTTGAACACTCTACAAGGAAAAGGTTATTTCATGTTGCATTAAAGTCTTCCATACATTACCTTCTTCATACAAAATTGATACATGTGAGCAAAATAGTCCATGCCTACAACACTCAACGAACTCTATAACTCTAAAATACATGTTTCACTATTTATTTTGTTTTAAATGTAATAAAACCACTGGTTAAACTTATTTTAATATTTTATGAATTACATTGACAACAAGGGATTGATTGATTACCAACCAGCCTAAAAATTGGGACTTGAAAGATGTTTAGACTTCAATATGGTTTGATATTGTTTTGTCCATCTATTATCCTTATCGTGAATTGTTTGATTCTAGCTAAGCCTCCTTGTTATTTGAGAGGTAACTCATATCCCTTAATGTAGTTTGTTGGTTTCATAGAAAAGAAATGATTGTCATATATTGTTTCCAATCCTTTTGAATATCTCTTCTATAGTTTTATATTAAAGATACCATATTTTATAATAATAACTTACAAAACTCCAACATAGTAGTGTTTCCTTAGATATAAGGCATTGGGATGATTTTCAAGTTCTCTTTTCAACTAAGAACGCTTATTCCTGTTTCATAGTCTCATTGAGTCTTAACCCCTTCCTAGAGGAATTTTTTAATAGAATTAGGAAGATATGATAACTATCTTTGAATTCAATTTTCTAGGAAAACTTCCTCGGAACAATATGTTGAGCATCCCAATTTCCTGCAAAAGTGGGCAATTTTGGTAATATAAAGGGTTTGGTTGATATAAAATCTCAAAATCCCTAATGGAAAATATTTAGAAGCATTTTATTAGTCTATGTTTAATCCTCAAGCATGTTGATCAGTCAAAATAAGCCTACTTTCTTTTATAATAATGTCCCTAAGCATACTATCTAGAATATTGAATCAATGCTACCATATAAGATGACTCTGAGGGATGATGGTCTTCTATGCTTGGAATTTTTTGTCAAGCCAAACTACTATCATGTGGAGGATTGAAATTGGTTAATAAATTGGATTGAAGGTAAATCTAACAGCTGGTGCTACATATGGATTTCAATTGGTTGTTGAATGACTCTGATTAAATGAGTTTTGGAAAAACATTCCCATGTATTGGTTTTCTCTTCTACAGATTGCAGAGTATACCGTTCACAAGATTCGACAATATGTGAGTAATTTATTATGGAATGAGAAAATAAATTGCACATATCATCATTTGTTCTAGTGGTAAATTATTTCCCAGCCAAAGCACCACAATGGTTGGGGTTTCAAGAACTTCCACTAGTTTAGTCTTGCATTTGCCATGAAAAGTGCATGGCGGGTAATCACAAGGGACAATGTTTGGAGCAACATACCTTTTGACAAGTACTTGCACATCCAACCTGTTCATGATTGTCTCTCATCCTTTAGACCACCGAAGCACATTGGAAGATTGAACATTTGGAGGGGAATGATGGCCACTATATCTTGGATCAATAAATGGATGATGTTGAAAGTAGTTAATGGGAATCAGGTCAAACTGGGGCCATTTCATATTATAGGGGGATTTTCTTTCTTCCATTTATCTTATGAGCTCATTAATCATATAAACTCTCAATTTTTTTTTTATTATGCCATGATATTATGTCTTCCTCATAGCAGCCTCTTGCTGGCAGGTGGAAAAGTGGTCCATATTTGGGTCTTCAGGGTCGTCTTGTTAAGGAATGGGATTCATTCACAAAAATATTATTATCACTAGTATTACTCTACTTTTTCGACTTGGAATTTCTCATTTGGACAAATTAATGCTCTTCATTCCTACAATGCCATATCTAATCAATCTCCTCTGTAAATGGTAAATTGGTGGCACCAGAAAATGTGGGATTGGCCAATAGCACTAAAATTGAAGTGCTTTAATTGGATAGCATTAGAAAATCAAATCAAAACTTGGTACCTTCTACTCCAAAAAGGATTTTCAGGGCCAAATGTTTGTGTCCTTTCCTAAGAGGACTCTGAAATAGTTAATTTTGTATTTTTTATACGTGAATTTTCCAAGACATTTTGGTCGAAATCCCACGGGTTATTAAACATCTTGGGTAATGGCCCATTGATGCCTATTAATCAATTACTTCTTTGTTGGGAGAAAAATATGGGCATTTATAAATATTTACCCATCTTCGTTACATGTGTTATCTAAAAATTCATCTTTGAGGGAAGACATAAAGAAATCAATGACATCCTAGCCCAAATCATGGGTTTCTTATCATATTATGTCAAGACTTTGAAGGAGGCATGAAGTTTATCCATTCACTTTCCTATCACTCCACTATTTTCAAATGTTGGTTGCTTTGATGAAGAATATCAATCTGGGGCTTATGGAGGGGGTCCATTCTTTTCCTTCCTGGCAATGTGTCTTACCATATTTGTTCGAATTTTGTTATTATTATACCTCAAAGTAGAGGTGTTTGTTACATGGGTCCTTTTATATTTGAAAATTCACTGAAATGGATCCAGTTAGTAAGATTCCATGGTCCTAATGATCATATCATATAGATAGGAAGACATCACCCATTTCTATAGGAATTGGATCCTTATGCTCTAAGGTTTTATGAAAACAAAACCATCTTCAATAAGGTGGAGATCATCTCCAACAATGAGGTCCATGCAGTAGATAATTTCAATAATATTTTCCTTGGTTAATGTTACAAATTATTTATGGGTTCCTAATTATTGGATTAGAAGAAAAACTCCTAACCATGGATTTAGGTGTCCATCTCATGCTATCAAAAACAATACTCCCTATGAAATGTTGTATGGCCACATTCCTTTGATTAGGCATCTCAGGGTTTTTGGCTCCACCTGTTATGCCTTCATACCTAAAGGAAAAAGAAAAAAACTTGGTGCAAGGAGTCTAAGTAGCCAAAACTTCATTTTACTGGGCCCAAAATTCCAATTAACCACTCAAAACTGAAATTGTGACCTTCCCTTAGTCTATACACTTTTCCAAGTTGTTGGTCGCAATTTGGAAGCATATTCATTTATCAAACATGATATTATTTTTTTGACCTGTGACCCGCAACCCATCTAAACCTTTCACAAGTGACCAAGTGATTGCACATTTTTATTATGCAAGGTGACAAGTCGCAAGTCACATCTTTGGGCATGAGACTTGACATGTGATGTGTAAGTCACACCTTTTCCTATGACCTATGACTTGAATTGTGTCCCCTAATTGTGAGTGAGTAAATTCAATTAGGAGAGCTATACTAGAGATTAACTCATGCAATTTTCATAAAAATTCTAATATGAGTAATGCATACAATACCATTGCTAAGATTCCATCAAAATATCTCCAATAATCACTAGCACATACAAAATCTAGACAATAACCATTCCATGCAATATTCATAAAATAAATTCTAATAACATAAATAAATTTCAAGATAGATGCATGAAGGAATCTGTTATTGCTCCAAAATGACATCTCCAATACTAATAAATAGCTCCATAAGCCAAAATCCTCAATATATCACATCTCCACAAGATACAAGACAAATTTTAGCTATGTTGAAATCTCTAAGAGTGTTAAATTGATCCATAAGTGACGATCCAAATTAAATGAGACTAACCCATAT
>APFE031485231.1:0-16463 GCA_000404065.3 Pinus taeda
AAAATAATAATTTAATTTTAAAGTTAAGGTTCTGCATACTCTACTCCATCTAGATTTGAATTATGACATTTTAAGAGAAAAAATTAATATTAGAAGAGTCTTCAATAGAGCACACACACATAACAAACTGAGACTTACCAAAACCTCAAACTATAATATCCCCATCCCTTTAACTCCAATTATCACTTCTTTACCTATATGGCTTTTTTTTTCATTTCCTCTTCAAAGGAAATTATCTTCCTTTCAATTTCTTAATAAATATTTTTATTTTCATACATATATCCCTCATTGTATTTCATATATTTATTTATTTAAATCATCCTTAATGTCTTTTAGTTCCAATTTTCATTTTCTTGTACACACATAAGTATGAAAATTAGGTAATGCTAGTTAATAATGAAGGAAATTGAAAGGAGAACGATATTAGAATATTCGCATGCAAAGCATCACTTATATCTATAACATTTCATTAAAAAATTATAATGGTTATAAAAACTAGGTTGAGATCAATGAAATTACATATAATATGTAGATAAGTATATATGATGAATGATTTTAAGTAACAATCACTAAAAATGATGAATAATATAGATGAAAATTTAGACTCTAAATTGTGGAGAGTGGAAATTTGAGACTTCCATATATGCCAACTTTCATATCTATGCGCATATATAGAAGTTTCACATATACAGAAGCCATCTTCCATATATGTGCAATGTCTTTATATGCACTTATATATGAAAGCATACATATACAAAAGTCACACATATAAAGAAATGAGAGGGAATATAGAAAAATAAACTTCTATATATGTGCTTGCATATCTATGTGCATTTATAAAAACTACACATACACAAATTCTCCCCTCACAAAACTTTACAAAACTTCCCCCTTTGGGAGAGGTGTTATGTATCTCCCTTTGATCCATTTTTGGAGGACCCCCATTAGCACATCATCTCATACGTTAGTGTTAGGTAGTGTCAGGCGGTTCTCTTTGACCCCTTCCACCTCAATGACTCATTAAAAGTCACCCCCTGACACCAACATGGTGCACCACCTCCACAGTGGTTTACCTAAAAAGTATAAAATATTTATCTAAAAAAGAGACTTCCATGCTTAGTGATATGCATTAATCAAGACCATAATATTTACTCAAACAAAACTATTTTCAATGCAATTTGTATAGGAATTTGAAGAATGACTAAGTAGGAGAGGATTAACGAGTTGGAATTCGAAGACCCAAAGGATATGATACTATTTTCAGCAGAAGACTTAACATGGATAAAGGTTTATGGCTACCCAATTATAGTTATTCCATATTGTCGACTTAAGTGGAGATGGATTGAATGAATGTGCACCTACTCAATTTCTTCTTCGGTCTCATCAAAGTAAAAAATTAGTAGATATCAAACAAACCTATTTTTCAATGTACGTGGAACACACCATGTGAGTATTTATATATTTTTATAATATACACATATTCTTTTCAATATGCATAAATGTTATATCTAATTTGCTGTAAATGTTTTACATATAGTTATTAGTGTGCATATGGTTAGGGGTACAAAAAATAATTATGAGTGCATCCTCAGATCAAAAGAGAAACTACAATCGACATGAAAGTATTAAAATTAGTTTCCAATGTCACTTCATTTTGTAACAACTGCAACTTAGACCAGATGATGATGTAATAATATTCACTGCATGTAGGCATATTGATAAATCCAATGTTGTTTGTCATGGAAAATATGCAATTGGTAGACCTGTGAGATTCAGTTATGGACCAAATTTAATAAGGGATATGTGATCTAGTGTCCAACATTACATTAAAATAGGTTTTAATGTTTCAATGATATGGGACAAGTTGATCTTTGATGTGAAGGTTGGATCTCGTGAGTTATACATAGGGATATTTTGAGATACATACATGAAAAGAAAAGATATATTAAACATTTACAATGATACCATAAGGCTAGAGTGTACTAAAGATAAAATTGATCCAAACTGTGTATAATGTTGGTATAAGGAATACCATGAGAGTTTTTTCTTCTACCAAAAAGAAGATTTTTTTGAAAGCATCCATTTTATCATATGCATACAAATAAAGTGGATGTGTTTAATGATGTTAAAATACTCTCACAATAATATTATCTCAATGGATTCAACATTTAGTACAAATAAGTATGGGGTGAGAACATATTTATCCTAAATAAGATTAATTTATTCAACCTCATTTTAATGCGTGTACTTTATATAAATATGATTATGTACATTGTTTGTAATGTAGTATCAACTTTACACCCTAATGGTTTTTAACGAACATTACAATGGGGTTCCAGTAGCTTGGGTGATATCATCACACAATACTATAACTAATATGTTTAAATGGATGATAGCCTTATTTTCCATTGGAAAGAAATAATGACCATATTGTTCAAATTTATAAGTCTAACATGTTAGAAATTCCTCCTGCATTATCTTGTTTATTTCACCTACTTGTTTATTCCTTTAACAATTTATTTAATCATATAAATACTGACAATAAACACAAATGAAATCTTAACTCATCTACAGATCATGAACTGAAATAACAGACAAACACACAAGGTACATCATTATTTTTGGACAACCGTCCTCAAAGAAACCCAACTTGGGGAAACAAGTGCAACAATTCTGAGGGTTTTATTATTAATCAACTTTCTTGAGTACAAATAGGGTGCCAAACTGGATCACTCAATGGAGATATCTATCTGGCAGTAATACCTCCCTTTGGAAGCAGATATTCAGCAAGTCTGCTCCACGAAAATCCTTCCAACGCTTCTCTGAGGCTCTGTGTTAGCCCTCCTGGACTCTACATAGCTTTGAAACCCCTTGCGTTAGCCCTCTATTACTTTGTGCTGGCTCTCTGGCCTTCTATGTCACCCACATAGACCCTGCTAGCCTCTGCTCAGTTTCTCTGGCCCTCTGTGTGGCTCCTACTAGCTCTGTGTAGCCTCCTCAGTCATTGCGCTAGCCCTACGACACTATCTTTTCCTCTCCGCTACACACTCAGTGCCCCTCACTGCAACTCAAATCACTTGTTTGAATTTTCTCAGCAACCCCCACTTTAGAAAATCAACTGATCAATCTTGGTGTGTCTCCAACCTGACCCTCAAGCCTCCTCTTATACTTTTCTTCTTAAGTCTTCAACAACCGAGATTAAGTGCTTAATCAATGGCTAATATTATATTTGGCTTGATCCATGTCATTTAGGACATTCTCACCCAGGTTTATATTAATATCCATTAATATTTTAATTTTCCTAAGTTAGACTTAGGAACCCCATTAAAAAATATTAATTATTTTAATATCTCTCTAACTGGGTGGAATTTTGCCAAACCATTTCTGGGTCTTGGATATCTCATGAGCTTTATATTTGCCACCAATTTTCATGGCTAGAGCACATCTGATGCTACCCCAAAGCAACACTTCCTCTTAGCGAGGAATGTGCTCTAGTAATGCTCCAACACTGAACATCACCCTAATCATCTGACACCGGTACCTATGATGATGCTTGGCCTGCTGCCCAATATCCTCTACACTAATGCCTCCTATACTACTACATCTGTATTGGAGCTCCCTCTACATCCTTGTTGTTGTTGGTCCTTCCTCCCAATGTTGCATCTGCACAGCAGTTATCTCTCATCATGTTTCTTCATGCTTCCCATAACACTACCATTGCTAATTGCTACAATGCAAATTAGTTACTTATAAGTAAGTAATTGATCTACCCAATTACTGACATCTTTGTCAGCCTAGAATCCCCATGATGTTGAAGCTACATCTGCTACTATCCTATGCTCCCTTTGCTACCTCTGCTCTGCTGCAACACCTTTGTCCCTCTCGCACTGTTGCAACCATCCTTGTGCATTTCTACACTATTGAAACAACCTGTATGCCTCTTGCACTGTTGCAACCCTCATTGAGTTGCTAGAGACCACTACACTCTAGCACTACTTTGTCGCTCCATCCACATCTTACTTATACTGACATCCGTCATTCTGTTACTATCTCTCAGGGCTCTCGTAACTAGATATGATCCAAGAGTTTGGGTACCTCAAGGATCCTACCCCTTATCTTCTATAGTCCTCATGACTACAACTCGATATCACCCCACCTCTTCTCTAGAGGTGCATGAGCACTCATGGCACAATCATCATCCATCTCTACTTCTTTCTCCACCTTAGCCAGAGCTTCCTTGGAGTAAGAAGCCTCTTGATGTGATGTCTATCCAGAACAGACGGGATCCCAGTCTTTCAGTTGACAAAGTTGGAGGTCCCGTCCAACCTGTCTTGATCCCTCAGTCCGTTCATTTCCATATCTGTTCCTCTTCTAGGCTCCCTCTGAGTCTCGAATTGCCTCTTGCAAGTTCTCTCCTAGACTCCTTTTGAGTCTTTATTTCCATGTTGGAAATCTTCTCGCCAACTGTCGATCCGGTCCTCTTTGCAATTATAACTCGGATATGGATTTCTTGGCTAGAAATCAGCTACTGTAGTGACTCCCTCTACCTTGGTTTTGTCCCATTATGTACTGTTCTACTTCAATAGCAACAACACCCCACCATATTCCCAATCCACAATCTACCCACAACTCCCTAGGCCCCAACAACTAAAGAAACTGAGCCCCTCATCTCTACGCAATCCTGACAAGGCTGAATCTCTCTTCTGGCCAATTGCGTCAAGACTACCTAGCTGAGTAGGATGACATAGTTCTTTGTGATCCTCTTTTGCCTCTACATTGGCCCTCTCTCTTGCTCGAAATGATGATGAAGACCCTCTGTGTCACTCCTTTGCTACCTTCTGCTTAGGAAGAACTCTGTCTCTCGGGACAATTGTTTTTGCTGCAAATTTTTGTGATTTGAGTTGGTGCCTTCAATTCTCTTGTGATCTGCAACCCTCTGATACCATGTTGAAATTTCTAAGTCTAACCCATTAGAAATTCTTCTTGCATTATCTGGTTTATTTCACCTACTTGTGTATTCCTTTAATAAGTTATTTAACAATATAAATACTGAAAATAAACACAAATGTAGTCTCAACTCATCTACAGGTCATGAATTAAAATAAAAGACAAACACACAAAGGACATCATTATTTTTGGACAATCGTCCTCGGAAAAAACCCAACTTGGGAAAATCGGTGCAACAGTTCTGAGGGTTTTATTATTAAGAATCTTTCTTGAGTACAACTAGGGTGCCAAATTAGCTCGCGTGACAGAGATATCTATATGGCAGTAATACCTCTCTTCAGAAGAAGACATTCAACACGTCTGCTACATGGAAATCCTTCCAATGCTTCTCTAAGGCTCTACGTCATCCCTCCTTGCCTTTGTGTAGCTATGAAAATCCCTATGTCAGCCCTCTGTTGCTTTGCACTAGCTCTCTGTCCTTCTGCGTCACCCACGTTGGCCCTGCTATTCTCTGCACAATCACTACGCTAGCCCTCCGACACTATCTCTCCCCCTCTACTATGCACTCAATGCCCCTCACTGCCACTTAGATCACTTGTTCGAATTTTCTCAACAAACCCCGCTCTATAAAATCAAACTGACTGATCAATCTTAATGTGTCTCCAATTGACCCTCAAGCCTCCTCTTATACTTTTCCTCTTGAATCTTCAACATCCGATATTAAGTCCCTAATCAATGGATAAGATTGGTTTTGGCTTGATCCATGTTATTTAGAACATTCTCACCCAGTTTTTTATTAATACCCATTAATATTTTAATTTTCCTAAGTTTAGACTTAGTAACCCCATTAAAAATATTAATTATTTTAATTTCTCTCTAACCAGCTATAATTTCCCCAAACCATTTTTGGGTCTTGGAGATCTCATGTGCATTAGCCTCTCCACCAATTTTCATGGCTAGAACACATCCGATGCTACCCCAAATCAACACATATTTCCATGTTCAAGCCTTCATCACAGATGATGCTACTGCTGAGATTGAAGCGTTAAGGTGATGTCTTTTTATTTTTATATGAGACATACAAAATATTATTAATGTATATTCTCTCTGAAAATTAAGTTATTCTAGGTCGTCAATAAAGTGTATAATATTATTATGTGTGTGGCATGTTTGTTGTGCATGTTTGAAGAATGTTGGAAATAAAGTCCAAGAAAGGTAAATTCAAATCCACATTTTTTGTTCTTGAGGAGAAATCACACACACATGTCAAGATGATGAATCCTTAAAAAAAAGGTAGTTGAAAGGTTCTTTGAAGAATTCAGTGAACATAAAAAGTTTTTGGAATAGTTTAAAATGACTTGGTTAGTCAATGAAAGAATATGTATGTTTCCTGTAGGTGGTTTTGGTGACCCTTATTTTTACATATGTAACGTACATAATTCTGTGAAGGAACCTTCTTTTGTTTAAATAAGGCTTTTGGCCGAGTAGATTGTTTCTGTCCTCCTTACTTCTATAATCTGTGGGATTTTTTTATAATATTTTGGAGTTTGGCATGAACAATGTTGGTTACATTGGACTATATTATTCTTTTGTTTCTTTTTGCAGCCAAAATGGTACGTTTTTGTATAGATGTCACAACTTTTTGTATTAAACCCTAGTTGCTTCTTAACATTTTTTTGAATTTTTCGGGGTAAACGAGTTTTTTGGAGGGATTGTAGGATAATATGATGGAGACTCACTAATAACAGATTTCAATATGTATTTTATTTAAATAAAGATATTCATGAACATGAATTGGGATCCTTCCAGGTATAGATGCAAGATAGTGTCTTAGATATGCAACATTATCTCGATGAAGGGTGTGATACAAAATATTTTTGCATTGTGTAATAATATTGTGGAAGCTTTTTTATGTTGCATAGTCATTGAGACATATATAGCTTAGCAAAATGATCTGTTGGTGGAGGAGTCAAGCCATAACATTATTTGGATAAGGCTTTAGATAGTTCTTCTATAGGCCTATCAGACTCCATTATACCAATTTTATCATCACATTTTAATCTATCTCACCACATTTTGACAACTCCTGTAAACCCCATGTGATTCTTAAGGCCAATTGTTGCTAGGAGACATGTTTTTGTATTGGAATTTCTGTGTCAAAGCCCATGCATTCAATTTTTGAATAATCATAAGAACCTCATCCTTTGATTTGAAATTTAGATTAATCATTTGAGAAACATCTTGGTTTTCTTTGCTTCAATTAGGATAATTTTCTGTATTCAAAAGATCAAAAGGAAATTTCTTTGAATCATATCCATATCTGCGTTTACAACAGTTTTTACAAGTGGACTCAAAAGGTTCTTGGCCTTTATCTTGACCATAGTTTCTTGGAATTTTGATATCAAAATTTCAAAACCATTATGCTCTCTTTTCCTTGAAGATTCTCCTTCTTCATATTTTTTCCCAACGTTTTAATCTCACTAATATACGGAAGAAGCACATATACATAAGACATGCACATATACAAAAGTTGTATATATATGGAAGACATGTGCATATACAGAGATTAAAGTTCCACACAGCTTCCGCATATGTGCATATCTTTCGTATATGTAAAAATTTCATATATGCACATATCTTTTGTATATACACATATCTTTTGTATATGTGTAATTTCCGTATATGCATATATTTTCTATATATGCACATATACAAAAGTTGTGCATATATATAAACAATGAAAAACTTCCATAATATGCATATACGACAACCTTCATATATGCACAAATTTTGTGTATGTGCAACTTCTGTATATGCGTATAAATGGAAGTTGCACACATATGGAAGATATACACATATGCAAAAGTTGTATATCTATGGAAGTTGAATTTGTGCACATGTATATGCATATATGGAAGATATGTGTATATATGGAAGTTGTGGATATACAAAAGATATGAACATATATAGAAGTTATGCCTAAATGGAAGATATGTGCGTATATTAAAGTTGTGCATATATAGAAGTTGCACATATACGAAAGTTGTGCATATACAGAAGAGACACAACTTTTATATATGTGCATATTTTGTATCACATATCTTTCATATATGTACAATTTTTGTATATGCTCACATTCTCTGTATATGCACCTATATGAAATGTATGCACATATGGAAGAAGTGCATATATGGAAGACATACACATATACATAGAAAGGTTGACATTTTTCATAGCTTCCATATATACGCATATCTTATGTATATGCACAACTTCTGTATATGAACATATACTATGGAAGACATACACATATACAAAGGTTGAATTTTTGCACAACTTCTATATATGCACATATCTTTTGTATATGTGCATATATTTTGTATATGCGCATATCTTGTGTATATGTGCATATATTGTGTATATGTGCAGTTTTTGTATATGTGCATATCTTCCATATATGAGAAACTTCCGTATATGTACATATACAGAAGCTGCACATATACATAAGTAGTACACAACTTCCATAATATGCATATATGGAAACGTCCATATATGCACAACTTTTGTATATGTGCAACATCCGTATATACACATATCTTCCATATATATGCAACTTCCATATAAAATATATACGCATGTACAAAAATTATGTATATATGGAAGTTGAAGTTGTGCACAGATATGTGCATATACAAAATATATGCTCATATACAAAAAATATGTACATATACATAAGTGATCCAAAATTGATTTTGGATAGACTCCTAAGTCTAGTGGTCCTCATAGAGGAAAAATGAAAGTCCAAGGAAGTTCCTGGAACTAGCCCCATAGTAAATATCGTCTCATTTTGAATCTATTGCAACTTGAATGGGAAAAAACTGACTTAGGATGCAGAAGTTATCATAAAATGGAATTGCCTCTATCCTTTGGAAAAATGAGCAAAATCCCCTAAAAAGGGATCCTAAAAACCCTCTAAAATCTTCAAGGTCCTCTAAAATTCCAAAAGAAATCCATCTCAAAAGGAGAAGTTTTGGATAAGGCGAATAACAATATTGGGCCTTAAAAACATGAGAAAACAACGAAAATCGAGCCCATCAAAAGTCAAAGTGATAATGAACAAGAGTCGTCAGATCTGGCCGACCAACGATCCAGATCCAATTGAAAATCGCAATCGGCGGTGGCAGTCGGTGGATATTGGAACATGGTATATGATTATTGTGATCGTAAAATCAAAATCAGTGACTACAGTGGAGCGCACCTTAAATGGCCTGGGGTAGGAGCGATATGTGATTGCGACAAGTCGCATCGCAATATTGCATAAGAGATATGCAACAGCATGGGGCTATATATAGATACATATATGTGATGCGATTGATCAGACCCAATAACATTATAGCCGATACTATATGTATTTTTAGGTCCGGAAAATGTCAATTCCCTTTGTATTTGCATATTTCGTTTATCAAACGAAATACAAAGGATAAAGCATTGATGGGATAAACCGGACCCAAAAGGGTTCCTTAAGGCTATTGAATGTCATTTCAAATCCGCCCAAGGCCATATTTGTGGGATTTTAGTGTTTTAATGTATTTTTAAAATATGAAGGGAAACCTTGGAATAGGGCCATTTGCAACATGCGATAGCAACTCACAGGTGGACCCAATCAGAGAATATACCAAATTTGAGGACATTTGAAGTCCCGATGAACAATGTTTTCTGCCGATTTTTCCTGTGTTAATGCATTTACTTGTGTAAGTCGGGAATGCCAAAATTTGGGGATTTCAAGTGTCGGTGGTTCCTTCTATTGTAGCATAGGTTGCCACCATCCCTAAGGGCACTTAGCAATGATTTCTACTACTCAGAGAAGGGATTTGAGTGGACAAAGGCAGGAAGACATAGAGCCTGAAAGGGAAAATGAACCAACAGTGCCAATTTGGATTAAAAGCCACAGAATGATAGAGACAAAGGTTGATTGTTGGTTGTTGAGGCTGTTGTTGGGGTTTTGTTGTTGAAAGTGAAGCCAAAGCAATAAGCTGAGGTGAAGGAGGCAGTGCAGAAGCAAAAACACAGCCAAGGGAGTCACATGGAGTTCAAGTGAAAAGCCTAGAGAGATGTAAATTGATAGACGGTAGAAGAAGCCAAAGCCGAAGAGCCAAAGCTAGAGTCAGAGCTAAAGAGCCAAAGTCAGAGCCAGAGCCAAAGCCAAAGAGCCAGAGCCAAAGCAGAAGAGCCAGAGCCAGAGTCAGAGCAAAAGAGCCAAAACCAAGAGCCAAGAGCCAGACCTTCAAGAGCCAGGGAATAACATGGTGTTTGAACCCGTTGTTTCTATGTAAAATAGTAGGAGTTAAGCCAAGAGCTTTTAAAAAAGACTTATACCATAATCCCAGAGAGCCTAGGTGAGTTGACTAGAGCTCACGGAGATGTAGCCCAAGCATTCTGGGTGAACTCCTAATTAAATTGTTATTTCTATGTGATTGTTTGTTGCTGCATTAGTATTTATTGTATGTATTTACATATCGGCATACACAACAGATTTTAAAGCACCATAATCAGCCAACAATAAATATAAGCATACACCTCTATTTTCAAACATTTCTTAATTCTGCATTGGTTAATCAATAAGACTTTGGAATATTTAAGCTTTGAGAGTGGGAGATGTTCTTTTAGATTAGACAAGAAGCCTAACTGCCCCATTTTCAGATCAGGTGGTATCAGAGCCTGAGATTGACTAACCACACCTTCAAAGAAGGTTATATTAGAATGCTTGATTGATAGAGCAAATATTGCTTGCTTGAAAGGTGTTTAAACAGTAAAAGGTTGATTGTATGCTTGCTTTGCAGACTGACTATTGTTTGAGTTTGCAGGGGTGAAAGGAAAGCTATTTATAGCTTAGTGCAAGAAGGACAAGAAGGAAGAAAGGTTTAAGGCACTTTTCTATTCCAAAGGACCTTAAGGAAATCCTTAAATCACAAGAGGTTTGCTACAAAAGGTTGCTTAAATAAGCTCTTTATCTATCTTGTTGAAGTTTTTTTTTCTTCAATTGCATAATGACAACTTCTACAAGTGGGTCCTCAAATTATGCTTTCTTCACAAGATTCTTTGATGAAGACATGAAGCAAGAATTTTCCACCATGATGGATATGGTGAGAGAAATTTATGAGGATGGAAGGAAGAGTAGCATGCTTAGAGAGCATTTGAATTCCATGAAGGAAGAGAAGTAGTTGCTTTTTGACAAATTGTAGGAAATGGAGAGGCAAATTCATAATACAAATATGAACCTAAAAAGGATGCATGAGTTGGAGACACAACTCTTTGTTTCCCAAGAAGCCTTAGTGAAGTATCAGCTTGAAGAAGAAGTAAACCATTCTAGTTTATCTTCAAATTCATCTAAGGATGCTTATATTGGCTCTTTTGAAAAACATACTAGAGGCATAAGTTCCAAGATAATGTCCAAGATGGGCTATGAAGGAAAAGGCTTGGGTAGACATGCACAAGGTATTGTTGAGCCAATAATGATTGAGGAAATGCCTAAGTATTTGGGTCTTGGCTATGGACAAGCTTATGGAGAAAGTTCCAAAGCTACCATGAAGGCCATTAAATAGCTCCAAAAAGGAGTTGCATTACAGAGTGTGAAGATTGTATTAAGGAGGAATTCAATAGCTTGAAACATCATTTGCAGGATGCGGGTGTTCAAAAGCCCTGAAGAGATTGATGGTGTTCCAAAGGGAGCCACCTCTTCATTTGCTTCACCTCCTCATGAAGGTAATAAAGGTGAAATAGAAAGGTATACATCTAGTTCTAAACATTTTCCTTTTGATTGTGCAAAGAATGATAAATTTCCACATAAATATGGGAAAATAATTGCATGTTCCTTTTGTGGGTTGGATAGCCATGATGTTTCTAGGTGTTGGAAGAGAATGGCCACATACAGGAAACCTTTGAAGGAAAAGAATGTAAAGTTATGGTATGTTCTATGTTTATAATAGTTTAATTCTTTTTCTTATTATATTCCATAGATTAGAAATCACATGTACATAAAGTAAAGTGCAGATAGAACATTAAATGATCGACAAAAGACAAGCCAAGACAAGAGACACAAGATGTGGTGGCTAGCCAAGGACAAACCCCACAATGTGCGGGGAAACCCTTTGATAAAATCTTATTTTATCTTCAATAACTCAGTAGAGAGAAATAATACAATAAATCTGATTTATATCAGCAGTAGCAAACCCTAGATGAGTGGCATCAGCATTAGTGGCTTCATCATCAAACTAGGGTAGACGATATCTCACAAACCGACCGTCATATCGGCTTGATTCCACCACCAAAAGTTGCAGCTTCAAGAGGAGGTTCAGTTGAGCCTACAACATAGTTTAGATGAGGAGATATTCTAGTCCATGCAGGTCAAACTTTACTTCTACAGTTGTAGCTTCAGTTTCAGTAGCTTCCGGCTTCAAACTAGGGTAGTCGATATCTTGCAAACCGTCTGTCAGATTGACTTGATTCCACCACCAAAAGTTGCGTCTTCTAGAGGAGGTTCAGATGAACCTATAGTGCAATTCAGATGAGGAGATCTTCTTGTCCACGTAGGTAAAACTTTACTTCTGCAATTGCAGCTTCAGTTTCAACAACTTCTAGCTTCACATGTGTGAGGGAGAGACCCTTTTCTGCGCAGTAGATAAGAGACTCTTTTCTACGCAGTAGAGAGAGAGAGAGATGTGATGAGATGAGTGAGTCCAAATGAGAAAAATTCCTCCTATATTTATACACAATGTTGGTGTTTGAATAGATGCGACTATTGGGTTTCTGAGCCTACATGAGTTGTAGGTCGGCTTGATAATAATTCCATAATCAAAATAAATTCATATCTCCATGAATACTTATCGGAATCGAATGATATTTATATCAATCCTACACCTCTTGATGAGAGGAATCTAATAAAAATATTATTAACCATGAATAAGATGACCCACATGAAGTTTGGCCCTAGTTTCCAATTTTAACACTCCCTCTCAACTAGGGAGAACTTCATCTGCAATCTATCTGACGGTCGCTACTATTCATCCATCAAATGCATTGCCCTGTATAGCCTAACACTTTCCCTGATTTGCTCTATTCTTCCTGTTCTACTTTGTATTGTTCTACCTTGTACTAATCTTTATTGTTCTACTATGTTCTGCTCTGCTCTTGCATTGTTTTGTTCTGCTCTTCTTTTGTTCGAATTATGAAGAAGAAGAAATGATCAAGGATGTATCATACTAACTCAAATTCAGTCTCAGAGTATGTACCACTGGCCCCAAACTAGTCTCAACCAACCCGAAGTCAGCATCATAGTGAGTACAACACCACTGCTCCCAGACCAGTATCATCCTCCACGAACTCAAAGTCAGTCTCAGAGTGCATACCACTGGTCCTAGACTAGTATTAATTGACCCGAAGTCATCTTCATAGTAAGTACCACTCCTACCACTGGTCCCAGACTAGTATCGCAGTCTCAGAGAGTGTACCACTGGTCCCAGACCAGTTTCAACCGACCCGAAGTCAGTGTCATAATATGTACCACTCTCACTGGTCCCATACCAGTACGATGACATGAAGTCAGTCTCAGAGTATGTACCACTAGTCCCAAATGTTAGGGCCTAAATCTACCTTAGGCTGAAGGAAGGAAAAATCCAGGGTAACCACAAACCACGCTCAGTCTGGTAGCTAGCCCTACCAGAACAGGAGAGGGCTCTCTTCATGTCACGCTCAGTGAATAAATAAACAATATGGTTTGAGATGACTTACAAGGAATATTGATTTTAGGCTAGGTAAATAAATATGAAAGAAGTATTTTGATAGATGACTGAGTTTTTCTGGGATGTATGGGACCAAAGAAGAGCATGAGCAAAGAATTTAAAACAAAGGCATAGATTACTTCGCGAGGCAAGATAGGCAGAAAGTCTAGCAATTAGATTTGAAATAATGTGAAATGGAAAGATTGTTTAAAAGAGTGAAAAGGGAATAAATACATGAATCCTTTTCAACAGAAGAAAAACACAGAATGTGAAAACTTTCCCAAAGGCAGAGAAATAAACTGAATTCTACCTTTTCTTACTTAGAAACTTTCACTAGAAATGAATATGAATGAACTATGAAACATAACGAAATACATATGAAACATAAAGAAAATACATTTGCTAAACTCGCACCACAGGAATCTCATGAACCAGAGCCACAACCTTTCATTAATTCTCTGTCAAAATGTACAATGAGTAACTGAATTTCTCTCCCAATGTTTCCCAGAAATTACAACCAACCCTTTGTAAATGGTTTTTCATACAATAAATAGACTTTGCAATCAGGAAATGGATTGACCCAAAGTTGGGGAGTTTTTAAAATCGTTACAAACTGGAAATGAAAGGCTAACCATTACTGACAGGTGCATCGTTACAAAAATAACAAAAATGTAGCGTAGATTTTTTGTGTGACTGCTCGCCTTCTTTTTGCCACTTGGATAGAAGCCAACCTTTCATGAAAATGTTTTTTAAACTTTTCCTTTGATTCCAGGAAAAATGTATTTTAAATGAACGGGCCCACTTGGAGAAAATGCAAATCGAAATTTCACGGAGCGGAAGTGATTTTGGCCTTTGGGTCTTTGTGCGTTGCGCCCAAAACTGTATGCATCATGCCACTTTTGGAGGTGGTTTTGAGGTACTTTTTGAAGTCAACATTGAGCCCAAGTGTGCTTTTTGGAAAGCTCTGATAGTCTACTTTCCAACCCAAGTGGAATTTCTGAATTTTGTGCCCATTTGCCTCTCCAAAACCTAAATCTCCCAAGACTGCTTCCTATGTGTCAAAATAGGGGCAGAAAGGTCATTTGGTGAGTGTTTTTGACCTCCTGAGGACTCAAAACTTGCTCAAAATTCTTGGCCATGCACCAGAAGTCATGATTTTTCGTGCCAAATCCAAAAATATAATTTTTTGCAATTTAGAGCTCCCTAACAGAAAAACCCTGTTTTTGTACCAAAATTTGTCAAAAGACCAAAAATGCCCCAAATTTTTTGAAATTTGGGCTGGATCTTCTCTATGAAGTTTCATGCTGGGCCAAAGAGGTTTTAGTCAAGATTCAGAGCTGATCTTGCTCTTTTTGCCTCTTTTGTCTTTTTGTTGCCTTCCTCAATTTCGCCTTCAAATTCCTTATCCAAGCCTTGGAACTCATGTTGCGTGCCCTGTAGTGATAAACCATATGCCTCAATAATGTTTTGTCTTTGTTGGAATTTTCTAGCAGTATCTTAAGGGGGATGTTGATCCGCTCGAGCCAAGACTCTCGGTCATCATTAATCTCTTGCTCTAATGGAGTGAGCTCAATCCTCCTATGTTGGGCAGATCGGCGATTCTCATGGATGTTTTGGAGCTCCATGATCTCCTGCTGGTCTTCGAGCTGTTTATTCCTCTGCTCCAAGTATTTGATAATCCACTTAGCCCTCTCCACATTGAGAGGCAAGGCTTTGATCTCTGTTTTTTTCTCTTGGATGATCCTTCTAAGTTTGACACTCTCCACATCTGTATCATCATCATGAATGAGAATGAAGTCGGTCTCTTGTTCACCTGATGGCCCCTCATTATGCATTGGCTCCATGCCTCTATCCTGTACCTGTGTTTCTGATGTCAGAAGCGAGGCCCCTTCCACCCCGGGTGGAGATAACACTCGCTCTGCTGCTGCAAACAAATGTCTAACGCCCCTCTTATATGTGATGAATATCGGCACAGTAGCAGTCTCATGGCGCTCATACTGATGAGAAGGACCACCTATCTCATATTTAACCTCTAATAATCCCTGTGAAGTGCTGAAGAGGTCACGGGAGACGAAATCATCCCAAGTAATGCCCTATAACCCTGTAGGTTTTAACCCCGTACAGAAATTACCTGCATACAAATTCTAAATCACAGAAAAATAAACAATGCGATAACATAACACATAAAACACATATACACAGAGATTTCCCACTGGATCCCAAAATCGGGACTACCAGCTTGATTTTTTCATTATGTTCCTTTCAATGTTACAATACATATCTATACATGCCGAAGCATCCAATACTATGGACCGAAAACAAAAGCGTCTAAAACCATGGACCGAAAACCATAGGTAGGTTCTCCCAACCTAATATAGGGTCCAATTTTTTTTTTCCAGGGGCGCTACCCCAAACCCCGTAGAGGGGAGCTACCCACCCCCCTCAAACCCCTCGAAAAAGGGGTCTGCGACCCCCCTGTGACCCCCCCGCTGCGCAATCGACGCAATGAAGGGGGGGCTCTGTCTCCCCTCTAACCCCCCAATTAACTACGTAGGTTAGTCGTGGAAAGAATATAACACAGCCCAACAATCTCCCACTTGTTGTTTTCTTTCCACAGGGGGCCAAAGGAGAGCTTAGTCATTTTTCCAACCCTGAAATGCCCATTGTTTCTCTACACCAAGAGAACTTCTCAGAGCTCACAGATTTTGTCAATGCATCTGTAGTATTCTTCAAAGTGTC